>PVJO010006686.1:0-87117 GCA_004026905.1 Hystrix cristata
ATGATGAATGAACCTGCTGTAAATAGGGAGGGAAGGAGCAGAGGGGAGGGGCGGGGGAGAGGGGGGAGAACCAAGATACATCATGTATAGGTACAGAATAATTGTAATGAATGTGACCATTGTATGTAGAATGTACCAATACATGTTCTTGGTTTAAAATAAAAAAAAATAAAAAAGAAATATTAAATAAAGAAAAATGTTAAGTACTTTGAAATTTTATGTGATTTTCAGGCCATCCAATTTATGCAGAAAAATTGAGATAAGAAATCATAAAAATCAGATAAGTTGATTTTACTTAATGAGGCTTAAGTTTTGAACATTTATAATTGTAAGTACTTTGTTAACTAATTTTCTCTTGAACTTAGTAAGCATTATATAATAGTCTCTCACTAAAGGAAATATTTTTTTGAATTACAAATTAAATTTGAATTTCATTAAAAAAAAAAGTGCATCTGAGCTCATCGTCGTAGATTGGGTTCCTGCGAAACAGACTCGGTAACGACGAATTTCATGGAGAAACTGTGCTTGAGTGTGCTCTGAGGGAGCTATGCCTGTAAGGAAGGGGAAAGACAGCCTAAAACCAAGAGACAGCTGACCTGCTACGCGGGCAGAGTGAGCTTATAGGGGGTTCTGTGGCTGAGATGGCCCTTCAATTTTGTCTTATTGAGCCAATTGGAATGGTACTTTCTGTTTGCATATTACCCAGATACTGGCCACAAGTCAACTTCAGGTGGGTGGGTAGGTCCCTGGAGCTGAGAACAGCCTGGCGAGGGGCGCATCTGTGAGCATCAGCCACCATTGCGTTTAGCTGCTGAGAATGAGTGCTGTCATGGAGCTTGCATCTCAAATTCATGTGGTGAAATCTTGACCCCCGAGAGAGTCTGAGGAAGTGGGGACTCCGGAGGGAATTAGGGCATGAGGGCGCAGCTTTGTGAACATGATTATTTCTCCTATAAAAGCGATTTTAAAACAGCTATCTCTTCCTCTTTCTACCAAGTGAGGCTATTACGAGAAGCTGGCTATGAGGAAACCAGAAAAAGTCTTCACCGGCTAACAAATCTGTTGCACCTTCACTTTGGACTTTGAGCCTCCAGGACCCTGAGAGTAAATGTCTGTTGTTTAAGTCACCCAATCTATGCTGCATTAAAAGCTGCTCAGATGATGGAGACAACAGTGTCCCCATCTTATTTCACACAAATATATTTTGGCATATTATCAAATAGAGTAGTCATAATTACATCCTATAGAACATCCTTTGAAAAATTCTGGTTTATAAATAAATTGTAATTTGTAAATTATTTATTAATGCTATTAAATAAGAGTGATCATTATTTAATAGCATTGATGGTTAGAAACTATTTTATCATTTCATACCTTAACGCACTTTTCTCAGCCTACATCTCCATCTTGTGAGTTGGATTACTGAGGCTGGTGGAAACCACACCAAAGTTAACTCTCCATTCAAGTGTGAATTACCTTTGTCCTGTTCAAATGTATGTATTCACTCATCTGTTCTTTTGTTTATTCAACCGCCTCTTTGTTCAAAAATATTTACTGTATGTCTGAACATCTGCTATCCAAGAAGTCAGGACCTTTTTCTATTTTAATCGCTTCTTCCTTCAGTGCCAAGCATAGTATTTAGCACCATAAAACCTTATTTTGTCAAAGAATGAATGCTGAGTAGATGAAATTAAGTGCCATACTAGTCCTGGGAACCTGAGGAACACATAGACTGTGGCTCCTGAACTGCCAAGGCTTATAGCTTGTGGGACTTTTCACAGTCAGTAAAGATTCAGGATGGAACTTGCTATGTTAGTGATTTCAACAATATTACCTGTTATCACAAGTATCATTCCAAAGACCTCAGATACATACAAAATGTAGTAGCTAATTCCCTCTGCATGCATACACAACACTAAGACCTGTGAACAATAATAATTCTTGGTGGCTGTTGTTTTGATGTCATTTCTGGTGCCACTGAGAAGGGAGATTATGAAATGGGTGGGGGGTAAATAGGTAAGAATTGGCATTAAATTAGGTAAGTAATAAGGTCATTATATCCAAATGCTGATCTATGTTCTCTCTAGTTTTCTGGACATGTAGCTAAATGGACTGAGAGAAAAAAGGGAGAGTGAAATATATGATTCAGAATTGGGCCTAAACTATAGGTGGGTAATGGAATTCTTGCTCTTATTTTCTCTGCCCTCTGACTAGTTCTAGGGCCAAAGCACACATGTGTATCTGCCAGCACAGCACTTTTTTTCCAAACTGGAGATGTCATGTCTTCCACGCTGGCTCTTCTTGAAGAGATCCTTCCTACCCAGTTCTGTGAAATTCTCCCAAACCAACTGGAACTCATATTTGGGTTCTCAGAAGCTGATATACTTGAGGACATATGGCTTAGGATTCAAAGGGAATGAACACCTGCAGCCTGGTCGAGGCCGGGAGATATCTAAAGGTAAAGTGAGAAGATGGTTTGGCAATAGTTCCTTATGTGGGAAGAAGTGTGATGAAGTAATTGTGGCTATAGTTAGTTTGATCTGCTATTATCTACATTTTTGATGAAAATTTATACACTAAACTAGAAACCTAAAATTTAGGTTATAGGTCTCCTGCTGTTTCTAATTTATACTAGATCATGACTTCTGTCTTCTTCATACAATTTGGCATTATCTCTCCTCTCTCTAGTTCATAAGAATATTCATGATAAGTTTGAAAATAAGAAGTAAAGGTTCAGCAAATCCTGTGTCTTTCAGTTCCATTTTTCACTTTTCATATTGCCTGAATATATTGAGAACTTTTTTTCTTGCTGACAAAATTTCTTATTTTCTGTCCTGTTGCTTTATTTCCTTGCTTTGTATTTTTCAGTAATAAATCTCTACCCACAGCACTCTCATAGCTTCTTTCTCTAAAACAGACTCGAATTGCCCAGAATACCTGGTTACTTCTTGACTCTAATTCCCAATCCTCCAGATAGAACTTTTAAATTAGTTGATTGTTTTTAGTGTGAAAATTCCCACACATGTGACTACACTTACAAAGGCAGTATCAGTATCAAGTATTAATTATTGTTCATAATAGAAGCAAAACAATAATAGAGGCTATAGATACGAATTCAAAGCAATGTTTTTGGCTAGGTACACATAAGCGCAGAGAGCTAACTGATGTGTTTTCAGCACAGCATAATTTAGTCTTGGACTGATAATTTATTTTGCTTTATTTGTCAGAAGCTTTGTTGCTGCGCATCTTCTCAGTTAGTGGATGACTACATCCCAAACCCCAACACCCTCCCTGGTGCTCCTTGAGTCCTTGGCTGGGACTATAATCTTCTGTCTTTGAACAAGCTCTGACTTTTAAAAAATTCCAGCAAAACAAGAATACTGTAGCAGTGTTAAGAATCTTGACACTCAGTCTTTTTCCTCAGCGTTAGACATCGTGTTGCTCCAGTGAGTTCGCGGAAATGACAGCTGTCAGCGGGAGTCCTTCCTCCTTTGGCCCGTTCGTCTCCCCCGAAAAGGTGGCTCCCGATTCCAATGTGCTGTTTGCTCCCAATCTGATCCCACCTCATATCCTTTTCTAGGTCATCACAGAAGGAAAAATGAGCAGAAGTAATTCATTTTGTCTGTTCCATCTTTGAGTTAGGAACTAAGTATGCTCTGATCAGAAAACAGCACTTAAAATCTGAATTTCAGTAGGGTGGCTTGGAGTTTCACCCAGTATCCGTTACTTTTCTTCTCTTAACACTGACTTGACTTGATTTGCTTTTTCATCTTGGAATCTCGGAGAAAAGCATTTGGCGACCTGCTGAGCCCTGGGGTGGCCAGGGGGGAAAGTGCTGAGGGGTCAGGGAGGAATTTTTCCTGGTGACCCTGTTTCCTCCTGTCTAAATTTTAGACCAGGTTTTATTTAAGCTAGTAGTTCCCAGTGGAGTCCTGCACTGTGCTAAAGTGGGATTGCTATTTACAGGTGACCTGGGATGGGCCTTAGTGCCTGTGGATTTTAAGAGCCTGGAACATCTAGATCTGCTTTCATATGAAAGAAGCAGCGGGTGCTGGATCAGAGAAGTTAGAAGATATGCTTCCCTGTTCTTTTTCTCATTTTATACTTTCAATGAACAGTCTCCTAAAGCTAGGTCACATGGTTTATATTTAGAGATTTTTCATAAGATTTTATTTTTAAAAGGACCAGGTTCTAAAACCATGAAAAAACTGTATGTCTATGGCAAACATTTGGAGAAAGTAACACAACCAGACTTTGTTGGCAGTTGTTCCTAGTCTCCTTCATGTGATAATGATGGTGGTCTTGGTAGTGTTCGTGATAATGAGACAAGTAGCAACTACTTATTGAGCATCTACCATTGGTTACATACACATTCTGCTATGTTGATTTTCATAACAATCCTGTGAGGTATTATTCCAATTTTACCAATAAGAAAATAAATTCAGAAAGGCTAGTAGCTTTTACATAATGGCATAACTAGTGTGCATTCACCTGCTTCTAAAACCTGGGCTTCTCCACATGGCAGCCTCACCTTATAAGCACCCATAAACTACTCATTTAAAGATTGTTGCTTAGTCAAAGAGCCTTCACCCCTCTCAAAATCAAGATACCTGCTGTCTCCTTTATGTGCCTTTCCTACTGCTTGCTAGTAAATTCATGTTTCTGTAAATTGCCTTTGTTGACTCAAGGTATTAGGTTATTTGATGCTGTTATTCTCATTTATTCCCTTTCCAGATGCAGTCACGGAGGAAAAAAGACCTTGCAAAGCTTATGCATTTCCAGATGAGTTTATAAATAGAAGAGACATCACCCACTCTCTTGAAGTAAAGTGGCATCAGGAGAGAGGCCAGTTTCAGACCCCTCTTGCTTTGACCGAGTTGCTTCTTATTGTGGCCTCATTGACAATTGAAGGTAATTGATCCCTTCTGTTTTTGAAGGTTTACTGTGAGCTGTTTTCTACAGAAAGAAAAATCAAAATTCTGTTAGCCTCTGCCCATTCATCTCCTTTTAGTAGCAAGATAAAGCCACACTAGGAATTTGAAAGAAGACAGTGGAATGCATTTAGCTCAGTTTTATTTGATTCAACAAACATAAGCAAATGATTAGTCAGGATTTAAGTATAAAATACGATAGAGCACATTTACAGCATTGGATCATATTTAACTCAGCAGTGGTAATAACAGTAATTCAGACTCATCTTATACTGAGTCACGCTCTGAGGGGCGTAACTTTATATAGAAGATGTGCACTTAAAAACTAACAATCATTAAGTCCCAACTACTTTTCTTTAAGTGAAAACAAGGCATTTTCTAATAGTATTTCCTGGCATCTTCCCTATTTGCAATTTCTGCAGTGTGTATTTTTTGCATTCTCTTCCACCTCAGGGTTATAGGGTAGGGGTAATGTGAGGCAGAATTGAATCCACTTAGTGGATTAATGCATTGTAACTAAGGGGGCCACAATAGAAAAAACAAGGATTTTAAGATAAAAGAACAGGGGTTCAAATCTTAGTCTTAGCTCTTAATGTTTCTACATCATGGCAGTAAGTTTAGAGTGTCGACATGACTGGCTTTGGGATCTGCACAGGTGATTGGTGGAGCACAATTCTGGGTACGTCTGGGTGGGTCATGGAGACATAGGCTTGGAGTCTGTCTAGTCCCTTGCTGCTTCTTCTGCACTGTGCCCTTACTCACCCTCCTGACTGCCATACGGTGAGCAGCTTTCCTCCACCATGCTGTCCCAACATGATGTTCCTACCTTGAAGCCACCTGACCATGAACTGAATCCTTTTAAAATGTAAGCCCCATTAAACTTTTCTTCATCTAAATTGTAGAGGTTGGGCATTGTGTTAGCTGACCATGATCTTGTCATTGTGATGCCAGTTTTGCCAACATGCAGAATGCGAAAGTTGTGGTTTGACAATTCAGATTGCAAAAGAAGGCCTGGGAGGCAAGGAGTCCCTGAAAGTGCACTGCATTAAGCTATGAGAATAAAGCCAAAGGTGCAAAGGTGCCTCCCAGAAGTTGGAGGAACATGGAATATCTGCTGAAGAAAGCTGCAGTCCAAGAATACAGTCAGCCCAAGAGAAAGGCTGTATGGGCTGCAACTAAGGCCAAGAAGGTGGGACTTTCTGAGCCCTCTGTACTTCACATCTCACCACCATGAACCTTGGATGCTAGAGTTGGAGCTATAGGATTTAATGTTTGGTCTTCTGGGTTTCGGTCTTGCTTTGGTCTGATTCTTTTCTTTTTTTAAATTTAATTTTATTTTAATGGTACATTTTAGATGTACATAGTGATAATATTCATGTACCTGTACATGACATGTCTTGTTGCTTCTTTTTTTCCCATTCCCCTCCCCTCACCTCCTCCTCCCTCCCTATTTACAAAAGCTTTGTTTCAATTTTTTCGTACCATTTCTTATTTCTCTAGTCCTCTGTGATTCTTTTCTATATCCCCATTTCTTCCTTTTGCAGTAGGAGCTTTATCCCGTGTTATTTTACCTTGAAATTAGGTAACTTGTTTTTGATTTTTACAGAAGCTCACACTGAGGGTTTGCCTTTAGTCTCATAGAGACTTTAATTTGGACTTTTGAGAAAATGGTGGAACTGTTGAAACTTTGAGGAAGCCATTGTTCTGTTTCTGGTTATACACAGATAGTTGTATTATGTTGGGTGGAAAAATGAACTTGCTGTTATCTTTATTTAAAGGCTAAGTATTGTTTAATGAGATGTGTCTGTGTATGAAGTTGACAAGGAGTAGAATACAGTGGTTAGGAATTAGGGTGTGGTGTCAACTTGATTGCCTTTGGGATCTGCCCAGATGATTGGTGAATCACACTTCTGGGCATGTCTTGATTGGTCATGGATGTCTGGTTCCTCCTTTCTGGCACTATTTCATGCTTTGCTTCATGGCTTCTATGAGGTGAGTGGCTTTCCCTTGACTTGTGTTTCCATCATGTTATTTCTGACTTGGAGCCAGCCAACCATGGACTGAATCCTCTTAAAACATGAACCACATTAAAACTCTCCTCTAAATTATGGGTATTGTGCCCAGTGATGAGAAAGATACCTAACATACTTATGTTATCCAGGCTTGTGTGGATTCTGTGAGAGTTAAATGGGACAGTAAATAGCGTAGTCTAGATTGGCGTCCAGCACATATATGGTGCTTGTTATTGCTGATCTTCCATTTCCACATTACTGCCCACCTCTCTGGAGTTAATTTCATAACTTTATGACAGTATAACTTTCAAAGTCAGAGTCCAGACTTTGATTTCCTTGTCCCCTGCTTAGTAGTTTTTTCAGTCTAGCACAGCTTTTATCTTTTTTGCATTTCTGATTATTTGTAATTTATTAATATAATAATACCTATTTCCTATAGTTGTTTTATACAGTATAAGACATGTAAGATTCCTAGCATATAAGAAGCACTTAACACATGTTTGCTATTAACAGTCCTAATGGGAGAAATATTACTCAAAATGTCCCTGCATAACAATAATAACAAATGATAGCGTCTCGTGTGACAAGTTCTAAGAATTTATTGGCAGTAAGTTATACGATTTCTTTAACAATCTGATGAGGTCAGTATTATTATTTATAAATATATCTACTTCTTAAATGAAGAAGCTGAGGCCAAAGAGATGAACTTGATCGCTGTTATACACTGAGACTCTGACACAGCTGGGATCAGAATTCCAGCTGTCATTATTCAGGGCCTGTATTCTTAATCATTTTCTACATCTATTGTAAATTACAATGTCAGTGAGGTTATTTCTTATTTTTTTATGGAGACACTGAGGACTCCCAGTGTCAGGCTTTCTGGGAAGAAGCTTCTTCTCTTGATCCTTGAAAGAAGGGAGCTGAATCTTCCTCTAGAATTCCCAGATGGAGGTCCTGACCACCTAGCTTTCATGTTTAGGGGAAGGAATGGGAAGGAAATTGACTTGAAATTCTGTGCCTTATCTTTAAAATGTATGTACTTCGTTGTCTTTCTCTACAATGTAACTATTTGTTAGATACTAAAATTGGTTTAAAATTTCCTTGCCATAAGTACAATGGATGCTCCAAGAAGATGTGTCATGCTCATAGATTCACGTCTCTTCAGCAAAGTATGCTCACCTGTTTGAAAACCTGCCCTTAAATCTAACACTAGCAACGCTAATTCATAAAGATTCTTGAGTGTCAGAGGGCTCTCTCTAACTTGATACTGACACCTGGGACCTCTTTCTGTGCAATGAAGATGTCACAAATGGTATGTATGAGAGGAGAGCCAAGATAAACATATTCTTCTGGCAGCAACCCTGGTAAAGAGTGAACTCTTAAACCTGCACATTGATCTCTTGGAAGAAAACAATTATTAGCACAACTGAAGCCATCACTCATGGCACGGCTTATGGTGAATTAAAGTAGCTCAGATCTGGGAAGTCAATGCAGCCATCATGCGCCACCTTGTCGCACCCTCAACACTCCCTTAGTACTAAGTAATGGTGGTTCTCTAAGCGCAAAACAGCCCCTCACACCCTAACCCTGCACACACTATCTGCTTGTTTGTGGTGTGTGTGCCAACTTCAAAGTCCACACCGATTCAATTCTGATTTTTCTAACCTTTAAATGTTGAGTATTTTGAATGATTCTCCCAGGAAATGAGAATAATAGTAGTAATTTAAAATTCAGAGTAACAGATGTTTATTGATCGTTTGCTGTGCGTTAGACAGTGTAGAAGACACAAAGATAAATAAGAGGTAGAAACCAAATTTTAAATTCAGATTAACAAATAGCTGTTGGATATTTAGAAGGGGAAAACAATTATTTTTCCTTTACCCATCTTAGGTTCACTGGGAAAGCCTTGCAAATTAGACAGAAAACACATAAAAAAGAGAAAACAGAAGTTGTTAACATGCACACCACACATGCACACAGGAGCACTAAGATGAGTAACTCAAAGGAGTATTTAGAATTTAGATGGATGTTGCATCTTAACAAAAGTACAGCGCAATTTAGAGAAATGACAAGACAAAGAAAAAGGACTTACTATCCTTCAGGGTTTTTTGTGCAGGCAAATATGTGGAGGGACTGGTGGAAGATAAGGGCGAGTTAGTACAGTTTGGTATGTTGTAGTCCTACCTCTGGGCTGATGAGGGTCCAGAGTTGTCTCTAGTGATTAACTTCTGTTATTCCTAGTACAGAGAAGGGGAAAGACAGTTTTTATAAGTTTGAACCCACCTTCCAGGGAAGTAAGAGGAGAGTAGAGACCTTTTGCTCATGTTTGCTTCTTCTCAGCTGTCTTCAGCTTAAAAAAGTATTCATTATGCCAAAGTAATATATTTTGGGATAACATCTGATACCTTTCTAGTATATACTGTAAACCAGTAATTTTTTAAAATGTTAGAAATACAAATATAACCAAGATGTGTCCCTCATGTTGGAACACCTTATAGATTGTCAAAAAAATAAAACATATAAACAAAAACTACATTAATATGTGATAAGCAGTGATGTCAGATAAACCATGAGAAATTCTTTACGAGATAGATGGAAGATCTATGGATAATCTATCATAGAGATATGGAAGGGCTGAGCCATAAAGAAAAAAACAAATTTTCTTTGTAAATTGCTAGGCCGAGGAGGACATTCTTGGGAGAGAAAATATTATGATCATATTGTAATTTCTGGGAGACCTGGGAAAGCATTTTCTATGAAGAATGAGATGTATACAAAACTGTTAGTAGTACACAAAACTATTAGGGTGGAAGAGCAGAAGTTAGAATTTTAGGTTTTGCCATTATGCTTCCATATCTATGACATATAGGTATTTGGTGATGCTCAAGGAAAGAAATTGGAAGCCAGTGAACAAACTTCAGTTATGAGAAGGATTCACATCTGTAGAGCTGATTTATCTGCTGTTATCAGGCAAGATGCAAGCTCTCTGTTCTTTCTCCACATTCCAGATCTTGCATTCCTGCCTCCCATTGACAGACCCTCCAATGCTGTCACAGCCACAGCCACAAGGGAATCTGGAATACATTGTTTTTAGCTTCCCATGTTATCCAGTGCAGTGTGGGAAGTGCATAGGAAGAGGCGGGAATGGATGCTGAGATTCAGTTTATAAAATCTCACTCATGGACTGGACAGAAGTCCTGTTACAGGGAGGAAGTATCAACTATGAATCAGGCACAGAGTATGGGAATTGTTAAAATGAATGACATGTGGGCCTTGCCTACAGACTGTTCCCTTTATCAACACAGAGAATATGATGGCAAATAACGTTGCGCTGAATCGGAACAGAAATTTAAAAATTTCTTTACAGAGAATAACTCAAGCAGAGAAACTAGGTTGGGAGTCATTTGTAGAATTAACTGTTCTGTCATCTCAGAGGCCAACAGAACCTTCTCGTTTTCAAGAATGAGAACTCGAAACACATCTGTAGTCAGACTCTGGGTATTTAAGAGAAAAATAGTAGAAAGTATAATCAATAAATATTTAATATTATTTGAACTGAACTCTCCAACTACTTCCGGATAAATGTTCCATTTCATGCCAGGAAGCCTGTTTGGCAAATTGTAATGTAACAAGTAGTGAGAAAACATAAGTCACCTTGAAAGCTGATTGAATATAATCAATGATTAATAGCAAATTTGTGGTCCCTTTAATGACCACAGTTAAATAAAATAAAATTGAATCATAAATTTGGATGCTTTCTGGAATTGGGTCATGTAAAAGTAAGCTTTATGTAGAAGAAAAATCAATTTAGTAAGATTACAATGATCAGACTCATAACTCACCACTCAAAGTTTTTTTTTTAATTTAAATACAATTTTGACTACCCCTTTTGCATATTCACAGATATTTAATTAGGTTGGCAAAAGTTTATAAATATAATGTCAAAGGGTTCAGTCAACAGGCACACATTTTCTTTTGGTTAATTTTATTTTACCCATATTCGCTAAAGGCGGCATTTGTTCAATCACTCAAGAGTAAAGATACTTTAATTATCATTTCAATGGGAAGTGGACCAGCTTTGAGCACAAAGAGGCTATTCCAAATTAGTTGAATGGTTTTAGGTTCTCTAGATGTCTGATGACATCTTATGCTTCCCTCAGGATGAACTTAGCGAAATGATAAAATAATATTTTGAAAAGTGTGCTACTGATGTACTGATTTTAGGATTTATTATTGTTTTGTGGGTGCCATCTCTGAAGCTATGCCATCCATTTCTAGCTGAAATTTAGAAGTAAAATGTGGAGACAGTGTGTTTGAAGACAGAGAAATTTGCATAAAATGCAGCCTCTCCTGTATTGTTAGATTCCACCAAGAGTAGATTTCAGACTTCCGGTCCCACAACCGAACTGTTTTACTAAAGACTGCTGTGGGCATAGGCACTGGAGAAGAAGACCAGATGATTGTCAGTTCTCTTCTGGGTTGAGAGGCAAGACTCCAAAGCTGCAGAGTGAGGTCAACAGAAAGGATTCGGGCATGGGGGACGGACTTGGGAAAGGGAGGTGTGCAGCTGAGTGGTAAGGGCATCAGCATCCCATTGTGATCATTCTCCTTGTGTCCAATGTGGTAAACAGTTGGAAAAAAAACCTTGTTCCTTTTCAATTAAATGACACCAATGATTGACAATTAATTGGGAAATTTTTGTTAAATAAATCTGTGGTCTCACCACCACCATATTGAAGCTTATGATACAGAAAGAGAAGAACTGGGTTGTACAATGTTTTGAAACCACAAGAATGATTATCACACACGAGAGAGAAAATAGTGTTCCTCTTTCTGAGTTACATCATAGCTGTTCCTTCAGATGAGTTGTGCACTGTGACTTGTCACAATCTCCAAGGCTCATTCTATCTAAAAGACATGAATTTTCTTCCAGCTGTTCAAGCTCCTTATGCTAGACTCGACTTTGGTACATTTCTTCTTTTGTTCCTCATGCATTATTTTAGCAGTCCTTTGGAGTTTGCCTTTGACCTCCATCATGAACACTATCTTTCCATTTCATGGTAGCCCCTTCATCCTAGTTGGCATTGCCAGTGGACCTCTGTGATGGGCTCTTTTCTGGTCTTACTTCTTTTATGGAAACCAAAATTTAAAGGATGAATTTAAAGGATGATCATCTTTCTCCCTGATTAAAAGTTTTCCATCCTGAGTAATTAAAAATGAAAGCCTTTAACACACCTGTAAGCTCCAAGTGACTTGTCCCATGTAACTCTTCCAATGTCAAATCCTACCTAATATTCTTTGCCTCACACTGAGTCCTCAGTTTTCTTTGACCATGCCCAGGAAGTTCCTCCTCAGAGCCTTTGGGCGTGCCTCTCTCCCTTCCTGGAATACTGCTTCCCCTGAAATTTGTAAATGTTTCTCCTGCATTTCATTCATCTCCTGCTGGAATATCATCTACTCAGGAGAGTCTTCCTTGATTTCCTACCTAAATATCTCTCACAAGGGCCACAGTGTTTTTCTTACTCTACTTTTATTAAACATATATAACTGATTTGATATCATATCTTCACATATTAGTGCCGTTCCTTGTTATTTTCAAGTTCTCTGGAGAAAAATGACTTCGTCTTCAGTAGCTGTTGTAGAAGAGGGAATATTACACAGTAAGTCGTGAATACTTATTAAATAATAATACAAATTTTCACCTAAAATGGATGCTGTTTCACTTTTGTATGTTAATTCACAGGATTCTTACAAGCACGAAGTTTGAGAACATGTCTTCAATAATGTAGCAAAAAGGGCAATGTATTACATAATCTACCAGCGTAATTTGATCACTCTGCTCTTTGCAGTCATATTGGAAAGGCTCCTCTGTGTTTCGACCTCCCCAGGGAAATCTATAATAACTAGTTGATGTTTATGAAGACAGAGACTATTATCCACACAAAGTCATGTTTCGATCCCCTGATACCTATTTCAGAAATTATCCTTCATGTTTTCCAGGGTTCTCTTTTTCCTTCCCCAACTCCAAATATTACAGAGTTTCTCTAATTCCAGATTCAATATTGACTACAGCATTAAATTCTTCCTTTCTTTTTTCCTGGTCTAGTACCTTAAGAGTTCATTCTGTCTTAGGTGGCTTAAAATAGAGTTGCACAGAAGATCACAGCAGCAATAAACTTGAAAAGATTTCTAACCATCGCATAGAGGGAAATGCAGAGTTCAGAGGGAAACTGCTGAAGCACAGAAGAGAATTTACCCTTCTATGGAGATGTATTTTGAAGGTTTTTTATAGCAGTGGAGGAATCTGTTGGGCTGGCAAAATCCATTATCCTACAGCAAATACATCATTGCCAGGGGCCAAAAGGAAACCTATTTGCATATAAAGATTTTAAGATTCCTGAATATCTTTTTTCCCCACTGACTTCATAATTTTAAAAATTATTTCGATTTTGCATTTAGGAACTAAAGACTGAAATCAACATTTCCATAACATGTTGATAGGAAGAAATGAATGCCGGAAATTAAACCAGAAGTCACACATTCACATAATTTGCTCTTCTATTTAAAGCTACACAATCAAAAGTAAACCAATGTAATGGATGGAGACTCTTGTTTGCCACCAAATCTATTCTTCTCTTTTTCTTAGGCACAGTTACCTAGCTTGTTAGGAATGGCCATGTGACCAAGCTCTCACTGTATTAGTTTCCTTGGGATGCTATAATGAAGTACCACACACTGAGTGTCTTAGACGAAAATTTATTTTCTCACAATCATGGAGGCTAGAAGTACAAGGTCAAGATTTCAGAAACGGTAGTTTCTTCTGAGGCTTCTCTTTTAGGCTTGGTGCTAGCCATCTTCTCGCCATATCAGCTGTATCATCATATGATCTGCCCCCTCTCTATGTCTGTACCTGAATTTACTTTTAGAACGATACTGATCATGTCGGATTAGGAGATACTTATCTGTCTTAGTGAACTTTCTTATTGCTAGGACACAATACCCAATAGCCACGACTTGAAGGAAGAGAGGTTTATTTTGCCTCATAGCTCATAGAGGTTTCAATCTATAACTGGCTGGCTCCAAGGCAGGGTAGCATGGCAGAGAGGTATGGCAGCTGAATGCTGCTCACAGCATGGCAGACAGGAAGCAGAGAGACTAAAGGGAGGAAACTGGGAGGTAGAATTTTCCGGGTCTCACCCACATGGCTCACCTCTTCTGGTTAGGCCCTGGCTCCTAAGAGCAATCAGCCATAATGCCCCTATAATCACATTCGCCTTCCACAGGTCTTGCCTATGATCACGTGAGGCTTTGGGGTACATCTACATGTAAACTATAATATCATCTAAACAGATTATAACATAATTACTTCTTTGAAAATTCTCACTAAACATAGTCATAGTCTGAGGTACTAGAATTTCATACTTCGCCGTATGAATTTTGAACTTAACACAATTTGGTCATGATACTCTGCAAGGGTAGACAGACTGGTACATTTTCTGTGTCTTCTATTTTAAGATATGTGCTGTAGACTTGCTTTCTGTCCTTCCTCTCATTGCCTGAAATATCAATGAGTGGAATCACCTTGAAGGCTACATTTCGGGTGGCATGATGCCAAGTAAGCAGGATTGCTGAGCTGCCTTCCTTGAGCAGAGCAGCCCTTCTCACCTGGGCTGATGGGAAGTAGAAATAGACTTGAGCTGGTTGGAGTCAGCCCCTTTATGCCTGTTTATTTCAGTAACTCATTATTTACTCTAACATATTTAATGGTTTTATCTGAGCTCAACTTTCCTCATCTTGAGAATGTGAATAATAAGGAAATTGCTCAGACTATTGTGATGAAAAATAATGTGTCAGAGTACTCAACTTAGGGGTGAAACTAAAACTATAATGGAAATGATTTTTTGTAGTCTACTTGGAAAGAAGCCCCAGAGAGCTTAGGGAAAGAGGATGTATCGATTCTGAGGAACACTCCTGCAACTTCCCACCTTTACATTGAAGTTTTGATATCTCACTCACTTTTGACCTTCTTGGTGTGGTCCCCCCCTCCTTTTTGTGCTGGAGCTTATCAAATAGATGCTATGGAAATAATCCAGAAATTTTCTACTTCAGTGTCCCCTTTGTGGGTGATAAAGCTGAGACCAAGGGAAAAAAGGAAAATGATATGGTCAAGGTCACATACACAAAGAAACTGAGTGCTCCAAGTGAACACTTCTCACCTATAGGAGACAGTATGATTTCACCACTTGCTTACTTGTTCATTTTTATCAAAGTTAAACATGGTTGGAGTTTGAAGAGTCAAGTAGCTCATAAAACTCGGTATGAACAGTAGTTTCCTACAACCTTCTAATAGCTCTCTAGTCTTTCTAATAATAATGTCCTATTTCAGCTAATCATTTTGGTATTACCATCCAAGGCTCCAGATAGCATATTGAATTACTTTATCCTCCCATGTTGAGTATCTATTATCTTCACAGTTTAAAAGTTGAAGTTTTCACACACATTTTTACCTTTGTTGTCTCTCACTCCATATTCATACACTTCATGTCTCCCATCTCTTCAATTCACCAACCTAGAATTTTGGTTATATTAGTATTCAGTAACTGCCCAACCATGTCTAGAAGCAGTATACTATGGAGATCCAGGTCATGGAATCTGAGGCAGATTTCCTGGTTTCAAAATTTGCCTTTACCGCTGACTGGCTGTGGGACCTTGGAAAAATCACCAAATTTTACATACTTCAGTTCTAGCTTGTGTAAAATGAAGCAGTCATAATACCCACCTCAGAAATTAGAGGAAGGAGTAAATGAGTTGATTAAGTAATTTAAAGTTTTGTCTGCACAAGAAAGTAAAATGTAAATATTACTTTTTCTTTCCAGAGAGGATCATACTATATATTATTAATTTTCCTTTTCTGTAGACTTTTCTCCTGTATTCAATAGTTGACTTGTTTTATACATATGGCTAATGCACCCTGAAGTTTCAACACTGTCCACATTTCCTCTCAAGATGTGCTAAGTAGTTCATTGATTTGGTCATGTGAAAGTATTATTCCCTAGAAACATTGGCGCCTCTTCAGTGTGGATTGGTTGTTCGTGCCTCATTAATAGCTTGCACCCAGAAATCACTTTCCACTCTCATACTTCTCATACTTCCTTGAGGTTCTTGACAGTTGGTATTTCCTCTTCCTCTATTCTCTCCTTTCTATCTTTCTCTTTAGGAAGAGTACAGGAGAGATAACTGTCTTGGACCATTTTTTTTAAACTGCTATATTAGAACACCGCAGCCTGGGTATGAAAAGTAGTTTCTTTGGCTTCTGATAAACTTTAGGGTTTTATAGTGGTGTCATGTACACTGTTATTGAAATTACTGCTGACTAAAGCTAGTTAACTCTTGCAGTGATAGGTTTTTCCAGCTGATAATGTAGCCAACAATCTGCATTTCTCTCTTAAAATATTCCTGTTACATGTTATCACAGATCTCTGTAGTTCCCTATTATCATTATTTAATTATGACACTATTGAATGTCTCTCTTACTTTATGTCTGTCTTCTTTCTCTGCTCATCTCTAAGTTGTGGGAGGTGCATATTAAGTCTCATTTAGTTTTTATTACGCCCTTGTACCTGTACAGTGAATAATGTCTAATTAACATTACTTAAATGAAGGAATAAATGCAGAAATAAAAACTTGACTGATAGATTCCCAAAATGCTTGGACAAGTTATGTATTACTCCATCACAGAAATGAAGACATAAATATGCATAAACTAGCATATAATATGAAAGAATACATAAGACTTTAAAATCTATTCACTTCTTGGGTTGAGAGCTCCATGGTCAAAAAACATTATGAAACATTTCAGACCCCAGAGCGCCCAAAGCCCCTGAGGTTTGTGTGGTATTTTAGGAATGGATGTCGACACTTATTTGGCAAGTCTCGGTGATTTTCCAGGGGACAGGTTATTTGGCTAGGTGAGTCACTTTCTGGTCATGCTGTGCATCCTTCTGTATGTTATTTCATCTTTTACTCACTTAATACGGCAGAGGGTGGGCAAAGAAAACGAAGAAAAGGACTAAAACATCATTGTTATAGAACCTAGAAGGAAAGGTAAAACAGGACCAGAGAAAGTCAGCCGTGTGTCCAAGCCTGTCGCTAAATGCACTGTGTTATACTTGCTGAGTGGAAATTGGTCAGCCTGGTACAGGAAGGAGAAGAGCGAACAAAGGGACAGCTCTTTGAGGGCATTTGTTCCTATACAGAAAGTGGGAAGCATGCTGTCATCCTCAAGTTGTGCCTCTTTTAGAAGCGGTATTCCCTGTCGCTTTGGGACAACCGCGGCAGCTTGTGAATGGAGGATGAATATACTGCAGGCCAGTGAGTGTCTTCTTTTTGAAATCATATTTTAATTATGCAAAGCATCCAGACCCATTTTACCCTTTTATAATTCTCAAAATTATTCTGTAGTTTGGTTTTTTTGAGTCTAAGATTGGGACTCTTGTGATTTCTCCGTTTTTAGATTACCCATGTGGCTCTCAGAGTGACAAGGTGAGCCAGAGAGGCAGGGAGAGAAAAACGGATGCACGAAGTGAAGCCAGAAGACATATGGTCTGTTCTTAATGACACAACTTTCAGCAAAGCACTCCTGCTCTCTAGGAGCTGCCTTTTCCATCCCTTGAGACTATAGCCCTCATTATTTACCTCCCTCCAGTTGCGATGATTCTTGACATTACGGGTCCACAGGAACCCAGTCATCTACCACATGACACTAACAGATGCATTCAAACTCATTTGCAATTTTAAGCTGTTAGTAAGCCAGTAAAGAAACTTTCCCTTTCTCTCAGACACAAGGTGAGACAGTACACTGAATTGGTTGGTGTTCTGGACATCTATAGGTTTAAGTGTGGCATTTCGTCGTGAATGATGGATACAACGGCCATCTTGAAAATAGCATCCTTTCATACTATGCCCAAGCTTCCAACCCCAGAAGTTTTTCTGTGTTTTGTTGCGTTTATAAAATGCTTACATTTTATCACTGGAAAAATTTTTACAATTTTTTGCATAATGGTGCCTCATTTAAATTCTTCATGTGAACTGATAACAATAAATTCTTCCTTAGTCAATTTTCTAGGCAACTGAGAAGTATTCTGTAATATTTAAACTTTAAGGAGATGAACAATATGGTTTTAGGTGTGTTAAGTGTATTTCTACCTCCTTGGCAGACTGTCCTTATTCTAAACTAATCTCTCCTCAAAAACCAATCATTTTTATTGTAATATTCTAGTGTGGAGTCAGATCACATGCTTTTCTTCTGTCTTCTTTGTTGATTATCTATTGGCTGTATTTCTTTGTCTGTGTAAAATTGTGTAGATAGTTTCAGATACTCAGGAAAGGTCAGATGAACTGGTCGTTAGGACAGCTTATAAATTAAGAGTCAGGAGGATGTGAATTAAGAGCCAAGGGACCCACTGGTAAGGAAAGAGAACTTTAGAATGTTAGTCCTTGTGACACCTGTTATTTACTTTGTGATTTTTCTATGTCATGCTTTTGATCTATAAAGTTTACATTGCATATGCATACATGTGCATGTATTTGCATGTATATACACATACACATAGGTGTATTTGTTTGCATGTCTATGTGTGTGCCTGTGTGCATTAGGTTTCAACATGGCAGAGTGCGTGGAAGATAGACATTTAATTATATAATAGGCCATGACCAAACCTCAGAAATAGTCCATTTAAAATTGTGTTACCTCGGGCAGGTTTCTTTTTCACCTTTAGCCTTACCATTCTAATTGATTAAATAGGAATAAAGTGTTTACAGGACCTAGGGTAATTCCTGGCACATGTAGTTGTAGGAATATTAATTCTATTTTCCCCTTCTTGTAATAGTACCTGGTCTAGATTTTTCACTCATTTTCCGTTGTCAAACTCATTCCTACTAAAAACATGGAATTTATTATTATAAGTAAAAATGAATAGAAGTTATTTCTTTACCTCAATTATTTCTGCAAATGGTTTGTATTACTTAGACCAAGAATTATGTAATAAATAGATGCCTCCTCTTTTTCCTCTGTAATTGGTAATGATTCCCTTTGCCGCTGATGCTAGATGAAGCTTCAGAATCCTTCTCAACACAGTGCTACCCTCTAGCACAATGCATCAGGAGTATAAGAGTGAAACCCCAATACCTGATTTAGTCACTAAATGATGATTTTTTTTAAGATCTTGATAATTTTTACTGGCACACACACAGGTGGACTGAAAATAAGACAGAATACGCCTTCTAATATTTTAGCAGGTAGTAATGAGAGAAATCTCCAGATCTCTTTTGGAGCAGAAATATTTGATAGCAGAAGGAGCACAGTGAAGGTCTGTGAACATTACTCCAGCCAGCATAGTTGGTCAAGATGCCAAGAAAATAAGCTTACTCAGCTCTGCAGCTCATGCCAAGTCTATCAGCTATTCTCATCAGCCCTGAGTCTGAAAGTCAGTCTCTAGTTTTCCTGTTTATCTCACAGTTTAGATATCTTTTTCCTGTTCCTTGTCATAAAAATATATTGTCCATCTTTGATGTTTCTTTTTTTTTTTTTTTTTGTGGTGCTGGGGATCGAACTCAGGCCCTTGTGCTTGCAAGGCAAGCACTCTAATCACTGAGCTAAATCCCCAGCCCCTATTGTCCATCTTTGATCTAGTCTAGTAAGCATTGCAAAGTACCTACCATGTGTCAAGCGTGCTCACTATTCATGCTAGATGCATAAGACTCTCTTAGCTCTTGTGGTGTGCCGAGGCAGGTAGCAGAGTCCACAAGCTAAGACATTAGTGTTGGCTACCCTGATAGGTACATTAGAATTGCATTGCTGTGATGGAGGAAAACACATTCATTAATTTATTCAATTACTAATTCCCTTCAAAACTCAGGAGGAAGGTGGGTGGCCTGATTCCCTAAAAGTTTAGATTTTAGATGTTACCAACTAGTAATGAGTACTACCTTAAAGGACATCATCTCCGTCAGCATCTCCCTCTTTAAAAAGTCAGTCCCAGCGACTAAGCAGACTCTCTGATCTACAATGTGGCTTTGGCGAAATGCGTTCTATAACTCATTCTTTGGAATAACCTTCAGATTTATTCAACAAGCCTATTATTTCCAGGGAATGGGCTTAATACTAAGAAGACAGAGGGAAACAAGATCTATGCCTGAGCAGCGCCCAGTCCAAAGAGGCACCCAAGATGTAAATAAGTAATTAGCATAGAATGGAGGCACCAGTATGCCATGGCATTAGAACTGATACTGAATGGCCGATCAGATCCTCATTAGATGCAGCGGGATCTCAGAAGAAAGTCACAGCAAGTCAGCAAGCCCTGGGGCAGTTTACAAAGCAAGAGGGTGCTGAGTAATCTGTGTTGTGAGAAAGGAGGAGATGATGATAGCAAGATGGAGGAATGAGTCAAATGGGAAAGGAACTCAGGCTCAAGCTGTGAGGATCCTTGAAGTTCATGTCAAAAGGTTAAAATCTTAACTGTAAGCATGTTACAATTGCATTGCTGTGACAAATACCTGAGGAAATCTACTTAAAAGGAGGAAAGGTATTTTGGTTCATGGTTTCAGAGGACTCAGTCCATGGTTGCTTGATCCTGTCACTTTGGGCTGGGGATGGCACATTATGAGATAGAGGGAACCACACTGGAGCAGAGATTAAAAACTCTGGTGTAGTACACCTCCAAAACAGATGCTCTTTCTCTGCCATTCCAGAGGGAATTGAGAATCTAACTACCATCATTTTAAAGTCATTCTATTTTTTAATTTTAAGGTGTAGCTACCATCTTTTTGGCTATTTAAAAATAGAGGATTCAAGGATGAAATCATGCAACCACTAAAGAAAGTTTAAACAAATTTATTGAACTTAAATTCTAAAGCAGAATTTCAAAATGATCTGAGCCACCACAATGTCATTGGGATAATGTGTGGTCTGACAGTAATTTTCTCAATCTTGTTTTTATTCAACAGTCACTTACAGAGGACCTATTTTAACCTGGGCTCTGGGCAATACAAATGATGAGGATATAGTGATTTTGCAAGAGCCAAATGGAAAATCTTGTGCCTCAGGACACAAGCTCTCTGCATTATTTTGAAAATAATAGTACAACAAGAGTTTATTTTGGAGACCGTAGGTGTGATTGTTAAAATCGTTTTAAAAAAAAAATCACCCCTCTACCTTTAATTCACACTTCATATTCCAGGAAATGTTAATACTAGAAGAAAGGTCCCCATGATGTATTTTGCACATTTATCAAAGAACAGATTGTAGCAAAAGACTCTGCTTCTGTGACAATAGCTTTGATTAACACCTATCAAAATAGAACCATCATTTGCTCACTTAAGCGCTTGTTAAGTAACCCAATCTGCTACCGAATTAAAAGCCAGATGCCTCTATTTCTACACGTCACACCTGCTGAGAGGACTGTTGCCACCTCCTTCTTCCGCCCCCAGCCATGAGTGGCCTTGCCTGCAGGACATGTGACGCCTGTACAAGCATGAGGTTCTAGGAGTCTATAAATGTGGGTGTTTTCTTGGAGCGACCCGTGCTATTCCAGCTGTACTGTTCTAGCTGTACTGAATCCCACAAGGTTAAAGGTCCAGTAATGAGAGCCACCAGAATGGTGCCCATTCAGGATGGTTCTGCACCCTGTAAGCTGTCATCATCCCGGGCTAACTGCTGTGTCATCTGCAGGAGAGTGACGATCAGGATCCTGTAGAATCCCATGACAAGTGATGTTCAACCCTTGACCAGCTTTGGGAATAAGACTCACTCTAATACATTCAGAAGAGCTTTGATTATTAGAATCTGCTTTTTTGTGCATGGCTAAATTCTGCTCTGTAATTTTCATTCTGGTCTTGCTCTTCGAAGCCAAACGATACGATCACGATGAATAACTGACAGCCTTTTTGTGTCTGTATCAGGTCTCCCTTTTCCTCAGCTAAGCAGCTAGATTCTCTGCTGTCCTCAGTAGTACCCTTGTCAGATCCATTATTATCCTGAGTGCTTTCTGTGGACTCACTCCGTCTCTTCAGTGTTCCTTTTTAAAATGTGAGGCTGAGGACTGGAGTGAACACAGCAACCTACAGGAAATACCAATAAGGAAAAAAAAAACAGTCAAATTCTCTTATGTCTACATAGTATGTTAACACACAATTATCTAGGCATTTCATTCAAATATGTTTGTCTTTTATTAACATGAGATAATTTGCATGTATTTATTTCAGTTATTTTATTATGTATTGTCCTTATCAGCAAATATTATTACTAGATCAGAACATGTAATATTTAACTATGTTGGTATATCATAATTAACCAATGATAAATGATTAAAATGTAAGTTATTTCCAGTTTATTGTGAGCTTAACAGTATTTTAGCAAACACTGCTGTGTCTAAATTTAAGAAATATTTGAGATACTCATAATCACTTCCTTAGTATAAAGACTTGTTTGTATCAAGGTATATACAATGCTGCTAAAGGTATTGTAAATAGATACATTTAAAATTTAATGCTGTGACATTTTTGGTTTTTCATGGGGTGGGCAAGAAGACATTTACTTATACATTACTAATAAAACTGAAAATTGACATAATGCTTCTGTAAAATGATTTAATTATACCTACTGAATAAGGAAAAACAGAAATAAGTTATGTTTCCTCTTTCATCTATTGAATTTCAACTTTTTCCCCCCGACTTAAAGGAAAAATTAAATACATATTTTCATTTATTAAAGCTGTGTTCCTTCTGTGCCGTTAAACTTTTTAAAATGTTGTTTGCATTTTTAGTCTGTGTTCAATATAAAAAGCCATCAGTCTTAATCCATGTACTTGGCGAGTACATTTTCTGAGTCTTCATTTAGGATGGATAGATCATAAAGTTTTGAATGAGACATGCCAAACATAAAATAATATTGTGGACCACTGAGTGTCCAGTTAAAGGATTCTGTATTTGCTTTTATTTTATTTTAAAGAGCACTAATGGGGAGAAATGAAATGACTTTTATAGAGAGTAACAAAAAAGAATGAAGAGTTTGCTAAAGAATTAAAGATAAAGAAGGGCTAAGAAGCCAAAAAAGATCTCGCCAGAGCAGAGCAGCCTGCGCATTGCTCGCATTGCAGGATGCTCACTGGCTTTCCTAGGTCATGGCTTTGACTGCGGAAGGACTCGTGTAAGGCAAACACTGATCCATATCTTCTCTGAGGCTCAAATTAAAGATCAAAGTTTTGATAAGACAAGCACAGAAGTTTAAGCATTGGAATATTCTGTTAATGAAGGTTGTGTTCTTCATATATTGTCTTTAAGAATTTAAGTAGACCTGTTTTAATAGCAGTAATTGAATAACCACCTCTTCTGCTCTCCATTAACAAAAGCCCATTCAGAGCAACTTAATGGTTGTTATTTCTCACAGTCTGGATAGACCCTGCTCACCCTGATTAGGCTTGGTGGGGTGCCTGTAGGTAGCCAGTGGGTTTCCTGGGTGCTGACTGGCCTCGCAAGCCTGTTCTGGAAAGATTTAACTCTGTTCTATGTGGCCCCTCATCCTGCAGGAGGCCAGCACAAACTCATTGTCTAGGAGGCAGGGCTGACAAGAGGAGAAGAGGCATACAGGCATTTTTTTTTTAATTTTTTAACCAAGAACATGTATTGGTACATTGTCCATATATTGATCACATTTAACATGTTTGTTTTGTACCTGTACATGGTGTCTCTTGGCATTTTTTTTTAAAAAGACTTTGTGTGGATTTGTTGCTGGCACATTGTCTAAAATCAGTCACATGATCAAGCCAGGCAGTCAGGAAGTCATCCACCAGAAGGTCTGAGTGTAGGAAAATGTGAAAAATGGGGCCATTAATGATTCTCAGTCATTTGTGTGAAAGTGTCTTGCAGAATCTCTGGCTCATAGGAAGCCTCTTTGGTTAGTAACTGTCTCTGAGTGGATTAGAACAGTGAACCTTGATGGATCAGGTACAGTTCCATTTCAGAAAAACATTGTTTGAAGTGTCATCTAAATTTATGACTCTGTGACCAGATGCCTGAAGTTACATTTGCATAGTGCAGGAGATCAACAAGATTGACAGACACCTTTACAGGAGGAGCATATTATGGCTCCAGGTCAATGTCTCCTTAGGGGCTGATATGGATAACAGAGATTTTTAATGCTTTTGATTGATCTTAAATACTAGTTCCTATATGATAGATATGAAATTTCTGTGTTTAATATAACTATGTTAGAAGATAAGAAATAAAGATATAGCTGCTTAAAATACATTAAATGTACTCTTTTCAGCTTGGTTAAATTGTTATATATACATCTCAACAGTGGGCAACATCTGCTAAAGTATATATCTAGTATAAATAAATGTAGGATTCCACAGTGGGTGAAAGAAATCCAAAAGATCTATAAATACAAAGTGTCTGAAAAGCAATGTGTTTGGAAAAGCCAAAGAGATAGTTGTTAACCAAACACATTTCTACATTCCCAACAGTGATGCAAACAAACCAGTAATATTCTTGGAGAGGTGTGTGTGTGTGTGTGTGTGTGTGTGTGTGTGTGTGTGTGTAATAAAGAAGATATTACTTTCTTCCCTGCCAGAATTCAGTTAAGAGATGGGCAGATCTAACTAAATCCCACAGTTGTTCTTAATCTAGGGTTGGTAGAATGGGACCATTGCTGGTAGAACCAGAGAGGATCGTAAGGGTAATCCATCAAGTCCTGGGATACGGAAAAGATTGCTTGAGACCTGTCTCACAGCTGCAACTGTGACTGTGTATGCAGTAAGTAGAACCTCCTCTTTTTTCTCCAGTTAAGCCCTATACTGATAATAAAATTATGCCCATTACTTTTTATTACCCCTAAACAAAGTCCTTTGTTGGAATCAGGACCTCTAATATCATTCCAGGTTTACAAAGGAGGAAATGGAGAATAAGTGAGATCAAGTGACTTGTTCAAGGTGCATATCTATTTGGGCCTCTTTCAAACCTCACCATAGTGCTTTCCTTCCTGTATCTTATTCTTGTCCCAGTAGGGTTCAGCTTATCGTCATCCTGAATCTACTGAAGGCACATGATTGGCTTCCCTGGTCACTTTGGGGAGGGGAGTGCAAATTCAGGAGAATCAAGCAAGAGATCATTGAATAAAAATATTAAGAAAAGAAAAAGCAAAGATGGGAAACTGTAAGAATTGAAAACTAGCCTGAGAGCCGGATGTATTTCTTTGAGCACTGTTTAGGCAGATGTTTGGTTGCAGTGCAAGCAGGTTAACACCTAGCTTTAGTACTGACTCTTTTACATATTTACATAGCTTGTTTGATATGCAATTTTGATATCGTAACTATGAATTTTAATTAATGAATTCAACTGTGCATTGTAGACAGTGGGTCAAGAATAATGTGTTCTTTCAGAACATGAGCGGTTGGCTGTTGTTTGAGACTCATTAAGTCAGTCAGGTGGTCTGTGAGAGGCGATCTGCATGAGTGAGCTATGTGTGCGCACATGGAGGCTGCAGCTCTTCAATAGGCTTGCTCCGAACAGCCCTTGTGGGTCCAGCGCGGTCAGCCTGGTTTGGGCTCATGTTCCCATCTCTCTGGAGGGATCAGAGTTGTTGCGGCACAGTATGTTTACTGAAAACTGGCGCTGGAAGAGAAACTGCCATCCAAATTATGTCACAGAATTTGCAGACTGATTGTCTCCAAAACTAGAAAGAAATACTCACTAACATATAATGGCACAGGAATATGCTAACATTTACATCTGAGCTTTGGGTACCTGAGATGACAGTGCATCCTGCTTGGCTGAAAGAAAAAGAAACAGTCATTTTAGCATTAACCACCAATGTTTTCTAGACTCTGTTTCGACATATTGTAGAACAGTCTTGTAGAAATTAGACAAAAAGTAGTAATTGGATCAACCATGTTTTCCTTGATCTATTCTCTTTACATTGGATACCACCTTCTAATGCATGAGTGTTTTCCACCCTTTTACTCTCTTTATTCCCCATAATCTTTCCTCAAATCATTCACTGAAGACTACTTGGTTGTAAAAATATACTTTCCCTAAACATAGATTCCTGTAATCTAAGAAATTAGGAAATTTCCAGGAAAGACCTTGAGAAAGAAATTATTCAACTCCCAATGACAGATAACAAGAACTAACCATTGCACTATATTTACCCTGTACCCCAGCACCGTTACCTTAATTCCTTCAATCCTTGGAATGACTCTACCCCCCTTGCAACTACTATGTTCATTTTCTCAGAAACTCAGGCACAGAGAGATGAGGGGTGCTACCCAGTGTTGTGCAGACAATGACAAGGCTTAGCGTCAAACCTGAATTGTCTCTCTTGTGAGCGTCTACTCTGGGCCATCATGCTAGTCTTTCTTCTTAGGTGAGCTGGACCAGTCAGTGGCAAATTTTTACATCATGACTTTTCAGGAGCTCTTCTATCTTCTTGGAATGCCTTTCTCGAACAGCTCTGCCTTTCAAGGTTCCATTCACTTACCATGTCCTCTGTGAAATCTTACCTGGCTCCTCCTAGACTACAGTTACACAGCCCCTCTGTTCTCTTGCTTCTTCTGTGATAACTCTTACCACTTGACATTTCTGTCACTTTAGACTCGCTCCCTCTATGAAGTACAGTCTTCTCGTTGAGGAAGAAGGACACTAAGCCATTTTATTTTTTTGAATTTGCATGTCTCTGGTACCTGGAGAACACATGGTATGTAGTAGGGACTAAGGAATACACAGCAGTCCTTATTGTATTGGATATGAATGAATAAAGGTATTTGGAGATCCCTAGTGGTAAATAAAAATAGGTTTTAAATTTTTTATACAGCCAAGCTCTATTGTATTTAGTGTAAAACTCTAGCATAATATAAATCATTTTTATTGGATATTAATTAGATTCTTGGATAACTCTATATGATTCTGTCTCTCTGTTTAATTCTCAATTAGATGAGAGAATAGATAACCTTGACTTAGGTGAATTTAAGCAGCTTTTCTTGCTCCTGAGTTTGTTGTTTCTGAATCTTAATGAACTATACCTCTCAATAATTCAGTACTGACATGTGAATTATTCAATTGTAAAATAAATAGGTGTAGTTCCTTTATGAATATCACAGAGTCTCTCTCTTTCTCATATTTTAGTAGATGTAATTATTTTCCAGTAATTACTTAGTCTAAAATAAAGACATTATAGGAAATTTCTGTGAGGCCTCTTTCACTGAGGTTTCTCTGAACACTTGCTACTATTAGACTTCTTTTAATTATTTTTTTCTGCACTAGACTGCTCATTGTTTTCTCTGCCACTGTTCAAGGTAGTCATTATTGAATAAATCAATTGTTAACACAGAAGCATGTTCCTTTTGCGAATCAACCAGATGTCTTAACAGTCTCACTATTTGATAAGTAACTTGGAGAAATATTTAACTCACGCTGCCTGACCGAGGTCGTGCGCTCAATATGAACACGTGCTTGTGAGCTCGGAATGTCCTCTGATACCCAGAGGACTGTGTTTGCAGCGCTTTCACTCTGATCCCAGCACTGCAAGAGGTAAAAGGTTTCGTTCTTTTCATCACAGCTATATTTTGGCTCAAAATGTTGAATTGTTTGAAATCGATGGCTTTGTGGGCTACATTTAGCACATAAACATGCATGTATTTGCATGTAAGTATCTATATGTATATCTACATACTGAATGAAGCCAAATCGTAATTGGTATTTGCTTAATCATTTATTCTCTACCATTCAAGCTTGTGATATAACAAATGAACTATTTTTGGGAAAAAGAAAGTCATTGCTATATTCAGTTTGCTGCCATAGGTGAGCTTCTAACTGGAGACCTAATTGAAGACTTTAATAAAGAAGGAGACATGTCTTATAAATGTCTAGATCACATAGTGCAATTAAGGAATTAGTCCCACCTAGGGGATTCTTTTTTGTTTAAAAAATGGGAACTTCAGATGTGTGCTCAATGGCCAGAGGCTTAGCCTTCATCTGAATTCTTGATTTTTGAATCTTATTTTTAAATTTTGTATAATCTGAGTTTCCAAAAGCCTCTGCAGCATATGGTCTTCCACGGCACTCTACAGCCAGCTCATATCATCTCATGCAAATCACAACTGGTAGTGGCCTGTTTTCTTACCTGTCAGTCCTGCTGAAAGATCCTTGAGGACAGAGATTGTACCCTCCTAACATCGTGTTGCCAGCACCTAGTATAGGGCCTGGGCCATAATAGCAATTATAAAGCAACTCCTGAATTAATTTATTACTGATAATAATAAAAGTAATAAGGAAAATTGTACTAACTTATTTTCTTCTACAAAATATAAGAATTCTAGTTCTTTTCAAATTGAAGCTCAAGTTTTCCTGAGAGTCTTTGAAGGTGACACATAAAAACATCAAATCATCTTACTTTTCTTCTCCTCTGGCCCCGGCATGACTCACCTGTTGCTCAAGATGAGGGCATGTTTCTCATTTCAGTTCGGCATCACAGATAGTCCAAGAAGTGATCTAGGGCTGTTTCTGAGGATAGTCACAGTGCTCAAGCAATCCAGGTCTCTGTGCAGCTGGAGAGAATACTGTCACCTGGCATTAAAGATAGAACAATACATCTCACATCTTTTCATGCTTCGCAAAGTTCTCCAAAGAACAGCTGTTGATCCTTACTCAAGCCTCCTTCCTCTATCCGTCTTGGATATATGTGCTGAGTTGGGTACAATATCTGGTTCTTGCATATATGTGCTGAGTTGGGTACAATATCTGGTTCTAATAACATTCTTTGTTTTACTGACCTACCTCAGGCATCAATTTAAATATTATCCCTCTTCAGCCAAAAAAGTTTTAGAATTTTCTTTCCTTCTTGTCTGCTTTCAGTCTTTCCATCTTTCATTCCTGGTGTCATTCATTTACACATATTATTGAGTGGTTATTAGGTATCAAGAACTACAATAAATTCTGGGAATGTGATGAACAAATTCTGGGGATAGAATTCCTACCATTATGGACTTTCTGGATCTGTTCACTTGAAGATGTCCAGATACCCTTCAGTTCCACTTGAGATCTTACTTTGATCTGTACCAAATCCTACAATGTGACACATGTTCTAGTGGTTTCTTTTGCTAAGCAAGAAAACTTCCTCTCTATATTTTATTTGGCTAGGGAAAAGCATATATTATGTAGCTTTAAGATTTGGGAACACATTAAGAGATGAAAAATGTATAGGGAAGTAAGAGAGACATTATTTGATTATGTGATTAGGAATAATCATCTACTGAAAATCCCACAGAATATGTAAAAATTGTTGTGTTCTCAGTTAGGAATCCAGGAGACAGTGAAGGTGTGGGATGTAGGAAAAAGCCCCAGAATAACAGAAGGTGCTGGGTCTCAGAGGGGAGCTCCAAGGTCAAAGCAGTCTCTTCATGGAAGGGTTGATTAAGCCTGTCCAACATCCTATGGAGCCACTAATTGATGAACTATTGGAAGGAAGATACACTTAATAGAATGAATTTTAATTTGCTGCAAATAAAGCCTAAATTCCTGAAATATTTTGTTAAAAAAAAGTTCTTGAAAGCAAGATGACCTTGTTTCCAACTGTCCAATCAATTATGGAGAGCTACCATTTTTGAAGAGTGACTCATCAGAGAAAAAGTGACTAAGTAGCTGCAAACAGTAAATAGGAAGGAAACAACAAGGTTCCCTGAGAACTAAAGATGGGCTATCCAAAAGGTACTTTACAAATCTTGTTGTAAGTTCCAACATTTCCCTCTTTCTGAAGCTTCATGCCCAAAGGAGAAGGTGGGAAAAAACCAATCAACTAAGTCGTAGGAGACAAGCCTGACTGACATCAAGAAGTGAATTATATCTGCAATTGAGTCTTGGAAGCTACTCAACTCACTAATCATTCCAAGAAGTTGGCCATGGCCCAAGGCTGTGAACTATAATCAGTCAAACTTCCTAATGACCATGCCACTGAAGAGAAGTGCCACATGGACCTAAGTGCCAAGAATGTTCTTTATGAAAATAAGGTAAGTAATTAGGGATACTCACAGGCAGGCACTCGGGATAATATTCATCCCAAAGAAAATGTTGTTGTTGCTTCCTCAGAAGATACTTTAAACTATGTGCTGGTATTCCTCAAAATGTCTATTCTTAATGAAGAAAATCACTATATAGTAGATTTTGTCAGTGGATCAACTGGAAGAAGAAAAAGAGCCATGAACAAATCTTTGGTTCCCTCATGGTTCAACATATAGAATCACAGGGAAGAATTAACAGTGCAACCACTTAATGGTTATGTAAATTTCTCATTGACTTAAGTACACAGAATAAGATGTTAACAAAGCAGATTTATTCTTTTGCCCATTGTTTCTTGGTATTTGTTTGAAGGTCTATTTCTTTCCCTAACCCAAGATGAAAACTTAGCTTTGTACCAAAGCTTGTTCATCCTTATAAGTTCTAACAACTGTCTCATTTAGTAATTAAAATGTGCAGACAGCACCGTAGTCGTCAGAACTCAGATTTGATGGCACGTACCTCCTAACAGCCTGGCACTGCTTCAGATCTGGGACCCTCATGGGGCAAAAGGACTGTGGTCGGCATCTTCCACCATCTTTGAGTATATTGCTGCCTTCTCAGTAACTGGGCTCCTGACCTTTTAGATGTGTACAGCCAGGAAGATGCGGATTAACAAAAAAGGGTCATAGCCTTATGTAGTTGGGAAATCACCATCTGTCACTGGCTTTCCTGCATTTGGAGATTGGCATTAGCTCGTTCTTTCACAGGACCTGTACTGCTCTTCTCAGAGACCCTACCTGTGGGATAATAATAATAATAAAAAAATGTTTTTTATTTGTTGCTCAGTTCCTGGCACATAGCTCCTAAAACCCTTGAAATCTCCAGTAATAAGTACCTTCGTATGTTTATGAGATTGTTGGTGGTTGGGGACCCTAGATAGCTTCTGCTTATCAGCTGGCCACCAGCAAAACCAAGCCATGTTTAGAGGGTTGGAACTTGTGACCCATCCCAACCCCCAAGGGTAAGGACCGGTGACTGGGCAGCAACCAGTGACTGATTAGTCACACTTACTAATGAAAATTCCTAAAACCCCGAACCGATGGGATTTGGAGGGCTTCTAGGTTGGTGAAAATCTTTAAGTTTGGGGCAATATGAAGCTCTGCATGCACACACACACACACACACACACACACACACACACACACACTCTTACACCCCCATACCTTTTATGTATCAGTCCATTTGGCTTTTCCTGAGTTGTTGTAATAAATGAGACTGTAAATTTCTGCATCTAGTGAACTCTTCTGGTGATTTATTGGACTGGAGATGGTGGTAGATGGAATCTCAGAATTTGGGGGCAGGCTGGGCATCTCTCCTGTGACTGTCATCCAAGGTAGAAGCAGCTTTGTGGGACTGAGCTCTTAACCTATGGGGTCTCTCTTGTAACGCCAATTCAGTGATATTATTTTCATTGTTCCTGGGCTCTGTGTAGGTGGGCCATAGCAGATCCCACTTCAGAACTCTTCTTCCCATAGTACCCCATCATGTAATACCATCTAACATTAACATAATGTATGATGTACTTGCTTATTATCTCTATTATTCACCAATTTTCTTGTCATCCCTACCTCTGCTAAAATGTAACTTCTATGAGGTAGGTACATGTAGTCACTGGCATGTCCCAAGAATTAGAGGAGTTCTTGGAACATAGTAGACACACAAATAAATATTTGCTGAATGAATAAAAGAATATATATACACTAACATAAATACAGTAAAATATGCATTCAATGTCCTTCTGCTGGTGAACATTGATGATGAGTTTTATTCGTCATTTCTATTTTTATGTATCATACAAATTTTATACAGTAAACACATGGACTATAATAATAAAATGAACATATTACATCACAATGGATTTCCTTGTCCTTAAATGCTTTTGTATTTCTTGGGTAATGAGTATTATTGTGCACACTTATTGGATGATGAAATTAAACTCTGGTGTACAGTCTCAGCCTGTGACTGGTGACGGGCACTTTCCCCGGGGCGCGGTACCAGGCATGAGCACAGCCCTGTCCCAGACGGGACAGGTTTTTGTGTCCACTACCTCCCTTTCAGCTTGTGTTTGCACAAAGTTGCAACTACTCTGCCCGATTTCCTCTTGCCTGTCAGCTGAGAGAGATGATATAAAAGTGAACACCCACCTTGTGCGCAGAGGTAGGCAAATGTACTAGTGAAATCACAATTTCTTATCAGTGCTTCACTTGTGCTCAGTTCGCTCTATGAAAAGACCGTGCAAATCAATGAAGTTGTCTTACAGTAGGAGACTGAGAGAACAGGCAACGCTTGTGATATAGTTAAAGAATAACAAGTTCTGTGTCTTGAGTGATACCAAAGTACCAAAATGAATATGCTGAGAGCTGGGCTGAGTGTGACAGTAGAGCAAGGTTGTGGCTTGTCTTCTTTTGAATGCCGAGTATTAAGCAGTCTTAGAACATCTCAAGGTTTGGCGCTACTAAAATAATTCTAAGTGAGAGTTGACCAAACTTTTGGATTTTTGTGTAGTCATTTGGCCATTATATCAGAGAACATAGGTAATTATGAATAACACAGCAATTATTTTACTTTAGATGGGATGTTGTATGGACATGACTAGAATTTAGTAACTTTATTTTAGAAAGAGATAATGCAGGCTGCTATTATTCTTGGAACCTTCCACATTTAAAAAAATGGTATATATTCAAGGTATGTATACAGCGTAATGCTTTAATATTATTAAATTATTCCTAGAATCTGCTAATTGTCATATCCATAATCTCGCATAATTACTTTTTTTCTTTTTACTTTCTTTTTTATTTCACAAGAACACATAATATCTACTTTCCTGGGGAGTTTCAAGCATACATTATTATTAACTGTGGTCATCATACTCTGCCTTACAAAGTGTGTTAAAATATGGTGAATATTTAATTTTTAAAAGTACTGTAGCGAGATACATATACTACCATTACTTTCCATCAAAAGAGTCTCCTTCACTTCACACACACTCACCCCACTATTCTTGCCACTTTCTGAAGCAGTTTTGGAAGTCTTCTCTTGTGAGTATCTTTCATTTTGCTGTCCTGGCTGATAGCCTGAAAAGATTCAAAATGTTTACTAATTGTGATAGTCATTTTTTACTTTGGGGAAGAGCCGGAAGTGGGAGGGTGCCGGATTCAATGAATAAGGGTATACTGTAATGTCTTTATTTGACAGAAATTGGCATAAATATTTTGAATTTATTCAGGGTATCAAGGCAGCCATGAAGAGACATTTATGAAAGAGAGCTCCAGAATGGCTTCAGAGAGTGGCAAGAAAGGCAGGGTGTGTGTTCAAAGCAAGAAGGAACATTCTGAGAAGGATTGATGACAATGTGTCTTTTATTATAATGAAACTTTTAAATTTTTTTTAAACGTTTACCACGTTTTGATGACACCATGTAGATATCCAAAAGTTATTCACCGTTTAACTGAAAGTTTGCACCTTTGACTGAAATACCCTCCATTCCCCGCCTTAGCGTCTGGCAACCACTCTTCCATTCTCTTTCACTAAACCGAGAGAACATTATGCTGAGGGACATAAACCAGACGTAGAAAGACAAATACTGCATGACTTCATGTATATGAGGAGGCTAAAGAAGTTGAACACTTTTGCATTTTTTTAGAATTCATTGCTTTCTCAAGAAATAAGAAAAATATTTGTCAACAGGCTTTCTAAAATAGTTCAAAGAATGCTGATGAAAAATTTACATTTCAGTGATCCCAATTCAGCATTAATGAACTCATAACTCAAGATGAATTGAAAACTAAGCCCTAGCACATGTTAATCATGTGCAAAGAAAATATCACTCAGCCTAATATTATTCCACAAAAAATTATGACATTAAAAGAGTTTATAAGCCTGGCCCACAATCGCCTCCTTAATGAAACTGACTGTAATTTCTTCATTTGAAAGAAATGTCTCTTTTTTTAAACTCTGTCATCAGGTGCCCAAAACTGAATTAAGTACTGCTAGAACTGAAAGGAAAGGAGTCAGTTCCTGTCCCCGTAGAGCTCTTGTGTGACAGTCATCAAACACCTGAGAAGATTTATTTTTAATTACAGAAGAGAGTGAGTGCTAGGGAAATAAAAAAAATTGTGTGTTGTAAGAAAGATGGCATAATTAAAAAACTTAGCCTGCTAAGGAGAAGACGTTTAAATTTTTAAGTTGACAGGAGTTAGCCAGACGAGGTGTAGAGTGGACAGGAGCTGTAGAGTCAGGTGGGGCCAACTCCAAGGCCAAAGGTTGAGGACTTCACTGTCTGGTTAGTTTGAAACTTTGAGAGATCATTGTTGTTGCCCCACAGAACATAGTGTAGAGTTTTGGAGTGGGTCTTTTTAACTTCCGGAACTAAGTCTACCAATTTGGGATAGAGAATTGAACAGTCTTTTCTTAGGGCGTCTCTCAACTATATTTCTTTGATTCATATTGGCAGATTTCATTGATTCATGGTTCATATGGCAGAACTGGGGGCAAGAAGAAACTGACTCAGATTCTTGGGTGCGTCATGTGGTTCAATCACATTACATCCATTCTAAGGAAGAAACATTTAAGTTTTTGTACCCTTTGACTGCTCAAGAACTAATAATAATACTAACAGCAATGAAACAAGAGCTAACAATGATTGTGATGTGCTATAATAGTATTGCTATGTGCTGTAGTATCAGTAATGTTCTCTGATAAATTGTCCAGCTTTACTCTGTGCCAGAAACACTTCTTAATATTGCATTTATTATCTCTCTTTTTTAAAATTTATTTTATTTTAATGGGACATTTTAGATGTACATAGTGATAACATTCATCATAGGGGATTTGTACCTGTACATGATATATCTTGTACATTTGTTATCTCTCTTGACTCTCATATTAGCTTATGAAGTTAAGTACTCTTATTTTCCCACTTTATAGTTGCAGACATAGAGTCACTGAGAAGTGATGTCCTCAAAGTCAGAGCGTAGAAAGCATCAGGCCTGCAATGCACACATCCTGTCTCTCCAGTGCCTGTCTTCTTTTAGGGTAGGTGCTGCCGAAGTGAGCACTAGTGCCTGTCTTCCTAACCACTGTGTTGTACCGCCACGTGGACCAAATGCAGCCCCAACCCTAAAGAGGAAAACAAGACACCATAAGAACTAACCATAATATAAAGAAAAATAAATACGAAATGTAGGTATGAACAGAACAGGCCACTGATTGATTTAGATTTTCAAAAGGTAAAGTCTTGATAGAAAGAGAGTGGGCGGGAAGAGAGAACTTTGGGTAAACTTGATTTATACAGTATATATCAGTCTTTCAGGGAAGGGAGCTTTGGAAGTAGGCCCAATTTAGTACATTTTTTTTTCCAGAAAGCATCCTAAATCACAGACCAGGCCTTGGGGACAGGGACATACCACCCTACCACACGCCATGGACGTGGAGTACACAGCTCATGCCTACCACATGGTACACAGCAAGTGCATTTTTGTTGAGTGATTGTCAGGACCCACATTTTCTCCCTTTGTGATAAGCAACTGAGTAACAAAACTGGCCCTTGGTCTCTTTATGCTGTTGGCTGCAGACAAACAGATGAATACCATGCTGAGGCCTGGAATCAGCCTTTTGTGTCTATTGTAATGACTCTCATGACTGGCAGTTTACAAATTATAAGCACTCTCCCTATGGATTATATTATTTTAATGCCTGAAAATTGATTTATTTTGCCCTCACTTTTGTAAAAACTACATTGTTTATACCAAAAATAATATATGTCATGATTTTAAAAGTTAAATGGTATTGTTAAGCTTATAATGAAAAACGAGTGTCTGCACCCAAATACTACTCCCTCTTTCCAATTTCTACCTCTACAGAAGCAATCAGTTTTAATTTATTTTAACTGTTTCTCTTGGCATGTGCCCTTATAGATCTAAAAATATGCTTACATTATAATTTCTTGATTTTTTTTCATTTTAAATATTGCATATTGATTACTCAGGACAGAAGATGAGGATTTAACTATTTGGCAACTATCTTCCCTTCGTGCCCCACCCATACACACATTTATGTGTGTCTTTCCTCTTTCCCTGGCAGTAAAGTTTTATTATGCTTTTTGGTTACATCAGTGTCTTTGCTTTACAACTCTGAAATTTAAACATAATCACAATTTTAATATGCATTGTTCTATGTATTTTACTATGCGTTGTCCTCTTACACATTTCTGCTTGATCAGATAATATCCTTTTTTTAATTACAAAATTTTGTTTGTATTTACTACTATTCACCGAATTCAAATGTTACTATTAATTATCCGGACTTATTAAGCATATCATATCGTTTTTCAAGAAAGACTCATTCCTGCAATGCTTTGTCCTCGTCTCCACTTATCAGTAGTCCGGACCTGGTGCATCTGGGGGTTCCCTGCTCTTTCGTGTCGCAATTCCCTCTTCTCATGGGTCCCTTTGGCTCATGAATCTCACTTTCTGGTTGACAGGTGTTTTGCGATGGAATATTCTTTAGTAGCTTCCTGAGGAGGACTGTAGAAAACATTTTTGAGATATTGTTTATTAGTCAAGACAGGTTATCATGATTTTTTTATCCTCAGCACCGTTGACATTGGGCCAATAAACAAGTAATTAATTCTGTGATATGGGGTCTGTTCTCTGCACATGGGATAATCAGTGTCACTGCTGGCCTCTACCCACTAGATGCCAGTAGCATTCCCTCAGTTGGAACCAAAAGCATTTCTAGATGTCGCTGACTGTCTCCTGGGGGTGATGTGTACTGTGGGCAAGAACCAGGCTTTGTAAACAAACTAACTAGTAAATCTCAGTTGCTTACCCCAATAAATATTTTCTTCTTTTTTGGGATTCATGTCCAATGTGGATTAGTGTAGTACCCTGTTCTCCACGATATTTTATAAAGTTCTTCGAGAACTCAGGGTGCATAATGGCAAATGCTTGTAACCCCAGAAATCTGGGAGGCTGAGAAAGGAAGATCACAGTTCAAGCCCAGCCTGGGGCAACTTAGTGACTTAGTGAGACCCTGTCTCACAATTAAAACATTTTTTAAAGGATCGGGAGTGTAGCTCAAGGAGGATGTCTGGGTTCAATCCCCAGTATAGCAATAAACGAATAAATATTAATAAAAATAAAATAATGCAGGAACCCGAGATGAAAGACATGCTTTCATTTTTTTTCTTAGCATGTAGTTTTATTCTACAGTCAAAGGAGCTAAAGTTTCAGGAAGTGTTTATTCAGAACTGGCAAACATCATTTCTCATATACCACTGGTCAGAATTAGTCTTAATTGCAAGGAAAGAAAAAGTTAAATGATCCTCACCATTTTCTACTACTCTGAAAGTATCTCCATTTTATTCTTCTCTGATTAACAGTTTTTCTGACTTTAGAATTCTTCATAAGAAAGCAATTTTATGACATAATTTCCTCTATCACGATTTAACAGATGAAGAATCACCCTCAGAAAGCTGCAGAGCCCGTAAGAGTTAAAACTGAGATGGAGCCAATTGTCTGACTTTGAACTGAAGGCAGCTGTGTGTTCTTTGCACCTGTTCGTTATCCTCCTGGGTACACAGAGAAACTTCATTTGTCAGCCTCTTTCAATTAGATTTGGCTCTGTGATTGAAATTTGGCCAGTGGAATGAAGAAGTGAAATGTCTACTTCCAGCCCTAGTCTATAAAAATCTCTCGTATGGAATTATCTATTCTCTTTCTCCCCTCATGGTGAAACTGCTTCTTCAAAAGTTGAGTGGTAGCATCACAAAATGGAAAGAGCTTGAGTCCCCAATGATGTGAAGAGGCAGGTTTTTTTTTTTTAACTCTATTAGACAATGATTGTTTACATAGCAAACTTTTATAGCATTAAACCACTGAGGTTTGTGGATTAGTTATTTCACCAGCTAATGTTGTTTTCCCTGACAAATACAGAAACAGAATGTTGCTCTAACAAAAATCTGAAATAAGTATCTTTCGTTTGGTGGTCAGCCTTCAGGAAACTCATGACAGAAATTGGAAAGATGAGAATCCATGCTGTACCTTGGCAAAGCATTTGGTCCATCTTTTGCATGTAGTAAGTTGGCAGACAGACAGTGTGACTTCTATACAAGTAGTACTAGGAAAAGTATTTGAAAAGAACTTAAATATTCTAGTATAAGTTACTAGAAATGAGAATTGGAGAATTAACTAGTTTTCCAGCAGAAATGAAAAGGAATAAGAATCCAGAAAAACAAAGACTGTAAAGATTGGAAAAACCACTTTCTCTATACCACATAAAAAAGAAAAAAATAGAGAAATACTTTGAGTAGTAAAATTCTGTGAAGACTCATTCTTGGGTTAAAGAACAGTTTAAGGGCAGAGAGCTTCATAGTTCGATAGCCTCAAGGTAGATGCTGTTAAGAAGGAAGCGTGGTGACAAGGGAGCTGGGAAGGGGTGTGAGTAAGAAATGTTAGGTTTTGAGTTAATCGTATTTTCGTAAGCCTCCACAAGCCTGGATTAAAAATTTTGTTTGGGTAGTTTCTTCCATATTTCCAGGCGTACTTTTGCTAAAGGCATCTAATACCATGCTGGCAAACTGACTCTTCAAGTGAAAAAACCCTGTTTACGTTGACTGATTTTAAGTTACCACCATGATACCATCAGATAGAAGTCGGGAAGATATGTTCATAGTTATTTCACACTCCAGGCTGGTAAAGCTAGCTGCAGCAGGTCACTGCAATCCTCTGTACCTTCTCCATCACGGTATTCGACGAAAGGATCATGGACGATAACGTTTTTAAATACACAGATTTCTGTAACAAAGAAAGCTACACTGTAGCCTGGTGGAGAGAAATGTACATCACTCAGCGATCTTGGACACGGAGATATTGGCCAGCAGTATGTGGAATGCTGAGTTCCATCATTCCTTGGGAGGTGATTTATGTGTCTTATACATAAAAGGAAGAATTTACCAAATAATTGGTGACCTAAAGTTAGAGAAAGTTACTAAATGTTTATCAAATCTGTTTTCCTTTCTGATATTATTAAATTACATAACTTGGCTCTTTACAGTCAGGCTGGATCATATGCCTGAATTCTGACCAATAGCACGTGGGAAGAATTACTATAAGCCTATTCCCAATCTGAACCTGTATCAGCTTTTAATATATCGAAACCACTCCAGACTTCATGGTTTCAAGCAATGCAACCATTTTATTTGCTTATGCTTCTTTAGCTCTGCTCAGATTTTCAGGTCTGGGTCAACTGGAATGATCTCTGAAGGTAAATGTGTAACAGGAGATACAGGAACTAGGATGTTATGTTGCGCTCATGTTTGGGCCTGACCCCTCCAGACGGGGTGACTGGGACTCTCCCTGTACGCTTTCAGGCAGCTAACTGGGGCTTCTTCCCTGGTGGTCTCAGGGTATCCAACAACAATAAAGAGCAAGCCCCATTGCGTGAGCACCTTTTGGACTTCTATTTATGTCCCGTCTGCAGTATCTCAACAAGGATCACACAGTCAAACTGAGAATTGAGATATAGGAGAAGTAGACTCCATCTTTTGATGGAACAAAGCTTCGAAATTACATTTCAAAGGGGAGCAAACAAGGATGTGAGAAATTATTGCAGCCAGTATTCGCAAGCAGTCTAGCACAGTCCCTCAGAATCTCCCACGTGGAATACGCTAATAAAAATCCTGTAATTCTTCATAAAAATCATCATGAGACCCCCATCTCTTCCTTCATGGAAGAAAGAGATCAGTGACGATGTCAGCATTACAAGAGGGAAGGTTCTGTCTCTATTTGACTTTATTGAATGCAGCCCGTTCTCTCCACACACACCACACACACAACAAATTTACCACCATCTTTAGAGTAATAAAATTTTGTTGTGAAAAGCCAATGAGGGTTTAGAGTTTACTGTCACAATATCCAGCATTATCTTTAAGGACTATCACATGGTCTCTTTTCCACAGTTTGTCTAGCATGCAAGGTGGAAGAAAATCATTCCGTATATTGTGTGTTGAAACCACTACAGCAGACTATGATGTGGCTCTGAATAACAGTAATCAGAGCTTTAAGCAATTCATGTAGTTGTTTAATTTGTCTAGAAGGAGAAATGATCAAAATAGCGATCCACTAGACATATTCAGGGGAAGCAGATAATGGTTTGCTTGGACTATCAGGAATTTGGAAAGATCGTATTGACAATATAGTCACAAAGCATTTCAGGGAAAAATACATGAATGTTATATATTTGCTCAACAGGTGAACAAGCAAATTGCTATGACAGTAAAGATGGAGGTTGTATAAGACTTCAAGAACTTGGACTTCCCTTTTAGACTTCCATTGTTCTCACTGTTCCTGAGTTCCTCATCTGCGAACTGTGGCAGACAAAGCAATACGAGTGTATTAGTCAGTGGGTTCTAGAGTTGATGGTTTGCAAGAGAGCAGATTTACTACAGGACATTTACACATTACAATATTACAACATTTACACATTACAACATTCACACACACAGAAGCCAAATGTAGGAGGAGTGCAGAACATCTGTCTAAGCCTTGGAGACCCTAAAGATTCAATCAAGTGCTGGGAGCCCGCAGCAATATCCCATGTACATCCATGTCTGCACTAACGGGTTGAAGAAACCTATACTGGAGCCAGGATACAATGCTCACAGCAGATATGAAGACTAGATGTCCCCCAAAGTGAACAGCACCCATCCCCAACGACAGCAAGGTCCTGAGCACCTTCTTCAGTGAGAACAGCTGAGTTCCCTTTAGGGAAACCAGCTGCAACGGAGCTTCTCCACAGTCACCACCTATCTTCCCCTCCCCTCCTCTTTAATATTGTGTAGGAAACACTCTGCAGGTGGATCTTCTACACCCACCACCACACCTACTCAGTTCAGATGGGCATTCCTGCTCAAGTTTACCATAGTAAGTCCACCATGATGACTACCCAATGTGACATGACTCCTGAAGTGAATAGTCAACCACCTGGGTAATAAGGTTTGTTTTTACTGGAAAAGATACTCTCATCAAAGCTTCTGATGCTACCCTCATCCATGGATATGCTCTGGATCACTGTTATGATTGGCATACACATTACTTCTGTTTTATAGTTGAAGAAACAAGGCATTGGCTTACTCCTTTGGAATTCACTTGCTCATGTCCTTGGCATTTGCTCACTTACCAAGAAGCAACTCAAGAGATTGATTGGAGTGTCTGATAATACTTTTTAGATTTGGAAACTATCCTATTCAGTGAGATGTATTCTTAGAGCTTCTGACCAGCTTATGGTTCTCTCATAGCCAGAATATGTAGGTCTTAGAACTAAAAGGGCACAAAGATAATGACTTTTCTTATTATTCTTATTGGTGTACTTGTAAAATTTCACTCCTTATCCTTTGAATGCTTGAAGCTGCTGGTTTTGAGGTTTTAGTTCTTAAAGGATAAAGTGTCCCCAGGTATACAACACATATGATTTTGACTAAAAATTATAAATGTCAACTAGTCATTTTATTTCTTCATGCCCATGAGCTAAGAGTTAAAATAGGGAATTACTTTCTTGTCTGCGTGGTTGATCCTGTTTATGAAGAACATGTAAATTTGCTGCTGTGCAATAAGGTAAGGAGTTTATTGGAGTCCAGAGAATCTGATGGGATTTCTCTTGGCACTTCAAGGCCTATAGGCCAACTTTGATGGAAGACAGAACACTTAGTATGTGGAGACCACAAATGTTTCAGACTCTTAGGAATAGAGGTTTAGATTTCTTTTTCAAATAAACAGTCATTAAGCAACTGAGGGTTCTACTAACTACCAAGAGAGCATAAAATTGCCAGTACAGAACTGAGAACCATAGTAGCTATGAACGTTTCCACTTTTACATATATACATATATATATATAAAGTATTTATCAAATTATTATTTTCTTCTTTCTTGTATTAAAAGCATTAGTGGTAGGTGCCCTAATCTATTCTATAAATTATATGAGTGTTTATATAATGAATTATATAAGGGTTTGTATAAACTTGAACTACAAGAAAAATGAACGTCATCTAGAGATGTATACAATGACTGACAGGACTCTAGGTTTCTTGTTTTTAGGAAAGGATACGTGGGTCATTCTTTGTAGAAGTAGTTGGATCATATTCAGCAGAAGAAGGATGTTGTTGCCTTGTTCTGAAGTTCAGATATCTGTACTGGCTTATATGGGGATGCTGGATATCCAAAGGGGCAATCTTTGCCAATATATTGTCAAATCTCAGCATCAGTCCTGCCCATTTAGCCCCTCTTTGCATGCAGGATCTGGTTTATTGGACAGATTTGGCCCCTGATTGGTAGTCACTGCAGATTTGGAAGGTGAAAGGGAGAGATAAGCCATTATGCTTTGGCAGCAGCTCCTGGTAGGCACGTGTGCAGACAGTGGACATGAACGCACAGTGAAGGCATGAAACGCCCACTTCTCTGCTGCTGGCGGTGGAATCCATGCGTACTACCATCCTGCTTTTCTGCTCTTCGTGGGTTCCTAAAAATCAACAGTGTATATGTCTTGATCTTTAGTCTTTCCGAAAGTTTGTAAGCATTTAATTTACTCTTTTAATTCTCTTCCTACTTACTGGCTACTATGACTTCTGGTTTCCTGTGTAGCTGCTGGTCATACCTGTTTTCCTTTTATTTTCTGTACGGTAACTTTTCTACGTTTACCTCTATGGGATGTGTTTGAGGCATAACTTACCTGGTAGCTACTTAACATATAGCAAGCCACCTTAAATGTAGTGGGATAAGATAGCACTTTATGGTCACAAATTTCACATACCAAGAATTTGGACATGACAAAACACAGTGATTTGTCCTGCTACAGAACATCTTGACCTCTCTGAAGATACGTAAGTCAGAAGTAACTCTCTGCAGGTGGCAACTGAAGTCATCTGAAGGCTTGTTCATTCGGATGTCTGGAGCCTGAGCTGGAAGACTCGAAGACTCCTGTTGCCAGCTGATGGTACACACATGTTCCCTGATGTGACTCGGCTTCCTCACAGCATGGCAGCCAGAGTTACTTCCACTGAATTGTGCTAGTCAGTTGAAATCACAAGGCCTCCTAGTTTGAAAGGAAGAAGCATAGACCCTCAACTCTTGACGCTAAGAGTGTCTAAGAATTTTGGGCGTGTTTTTAAACTAGCACCATCTGATGGAGAAGACAGAACTAACATACTTCCTCCTGGCTGGAGATGCCCTTTTTCATTACTTGGGTCTCAATGCAGATGCCTTCACCACAGAGTGCTGACCTGTCACTCTGTAGGATGGTGGCTGAGTACACTGATCACAAGGCAGCGTTGCAGTTCACGCTCCACCTAGTGTAAACTAGCTAAGAGACCACAGCAACTGCTTACTCTTTCCAAGCTCATCTGTTAGAGGATGACGATGGCAACCTGCCACACAAGACACGTCTACAAGGAGCCTTTTATTTATAACCTTATTTTTGCAAACTACAACAGAAAAGAGGATTTTTAAATCTAATGGGACTCTTAAAATAAGATCATCCTGGGTTAAGGTAGCTCCTAAACCTACTAAGTGTCATTAAAATAGAACAATTGTTTTTGATTTATAAGAAGGGCTACGTGAGTGTTAGCTATCTTTACTTAAAATATACCCCCTTCTCACCCTTTTAAGTCCATGACTTTCCTTCATCGTACCTACTACTGGTTTCAATTTTCTTATCTCTTTGTTTGTGTACTAGAATACAAGTACTTTGACAGTCGTATTCTTGGCTTTCTCTCTATTGTATATCCAGTTTCTACAACATGATAGTAGATATTGGATGATCACAATGTACCAAATAAATAAATAATTATATGAATCTGAAACAAATGCCAGTAAAAATAACGCTGAACTGTGGTTAAGTAGGATTTCAGATGGAAACTGAGGATGAAACAACTTAAAAGGCTCCAACAGAGGCTGAAATTGAGATGGTGTTTAAGGCAGGAGGGAAGTGCCATGTGGGGAATGTGTGTTGCAAGTAGGAAGCAAGTCTTAGTCATCATTGTATCCCCTCTGTACGAGAGTCTGGTACATAAAAATCTCAAAAAATTTATATTTTTAATTCTTTTGAATTTAGAAAGGTGGAAATTCTAGGAGGTGAGTAGCCTGAGCACCATATCGATGGATTCTGTGAGGAATTAATGCATATGAAAAACAGAAACAAACATTCTGAACCCATTTGTTTGAATGAAAATAGAATTGAAAAAAATCAATTTCAGGTGTAATCATCTACTGAAATTTACTATTTACTCCATTTCATTTAGAGGGAGCTTCCATTCCCCTGGAAATAGGCCCACAAGGCGTTTAAACCTCTCATCTTTACCAAAACCAGTGCCCAATGCCTCTGCCAATTCCGTTGTTGTGAAGAAAGATAGCTCTTGTAGCATTTCTGTTCTGTTATGAAACTAATCATCCTTCAGTGGGCTGCTCTTTCCCCTGCATTTGAATGAATCTCCCCTTAAGTAAATGAGGCTTTTAAAAAAGTTTGTTTTCAATATTTTTGAGCTGCTCATACGCTTATTGCTTCATAAGGAAAATCAAGCCAAATTCCAGTTCTTTTTGTATTTTCTGTGGCTCCAAGCTATTTGTTTTAAAAAATTACTTGTTTTTATTAGTAGGCAAGTGAGTTGAACTGATTTTCCAACTCAAATTGTAAGCATTTTACGACGTATCTAATTTAAGTCTCCCTTTAATGTTATGACAGGTTAGCAATTTTCCTTTTTTATCTCACTTGTGCAGTGACCTGTATGCATAAAACTTCTTTAACAAGATGCCATAACAAGTAATCAGGATTGTAAGCAATTTAAATCAGCATACATGGAAAATAATTCTCTAGGAAGGGCAAGTGTCTTCTAGAAATACGGAGATAAAAAGAAAATCACAGAAGAGAGACATTAGAATATATAGTACAATAAATAATTTTGTTCCTTGAATATTTCTCTTTTATTTTGTATTATCTATGATAAAGTAATACTGAATTTTAATGAGAAAAGTTTACTTATAGTTAAATGAAATACAGGCTCTTTGTTCTCCAACGGTCTTTTTAACCTAAATGTCATCATCTACAGAATGCGATAGCTATGGTGTTGTTTCCTAAATTCATAAATTTTTGGATTTTGTTTTATTTTATCTCATTTCTTAGCACTTTATTGACTCAGAGAAATATACTAAAGGGAAATGCATAGTGATAGCACTGAGAAAGTAAATTGTTCTAAGGACTTATTTTTATTGTTTTTATAGGTCAGTAACCTCAAGCTTACCAACACTGAAGAGCAAAGAATAAACCCACTTTTTACAAAATCTTGTATAGTGGGGGATTATCCTTGAGAATTGCTCTGCAGAGTGATAGGCTGAGAGATGATAACGGAGCATGTAAACACATTCATTTAACTCATACTGCTAGGCAGTCTCTACAAAGGACCAAGGCAGACCTACTTGGCCACCCGGTGCCAGGCCAGGCCATAGTGAATGCACCCTTCACTGGTGTCGTCTCGTGTAGCACACCTCTTTTGTAAGCTCTGAGCCTCTTTGTCTTTAGGGCCCTTCTACATCACTGGGTCTATAATTAAGTGAGCCACCTCGTGATCCGTATAACTTTTTTCCTGCCATTGGGGTACCACTTAGTTTATCTACCATTGAGGTATCTCTGCATTGTTTACCTAGATGGAGGCATTGGGGAGTAGAAAATCCAATACACCACCATCCAATGTCAAATTGGCCAGTCATCCTTTAGATGGAATTGCATCTCCTCAATGAGATTGTAAAAGGCCACTTACCTCTTGGAACTGACTCACTTCTAGTCTGCTTTTTTCTGTCTCCCATAATAGAATAGCAAACAACTCAAGGGCAGAGTTATTTGTTCTCTTCTGTTTCCTGGGTGCTTCACCTAGCATCTCCCTCTGCCTACCTACAGTCCTATTTAAATAACAATTATCCCACACTGAGTCAGAGCAAATAACAAAGCTTACTGCAGATTCATTTCAAGCCTCAGTGAATAGGAGGGTCAAACCTGGGGAAAACACACACACACACACATATGCACATGCACACACACATGCACACGCACAAGCATGCACACATGTGCACCCCCCCAGCCTCTTTGAAGCTCCAGTAACAACTGGCAGCCCAGTGGCATCAATAATGCCCAAGATATTGCCTTGAACTCTCAAATCATTCTTGTACATTCATTGTTAATCACTTTGTAGAGATTCAGAAGAAGTCACGAAGTATTAAACTCATTTCCAAACATTTTACCTAAAGTAAGTCATTTAAGATTTACAACACGATCTGAAGCAGATATGATAATGATCTCCGTTTCACAGAAAAAGAAAAGGATGTGTGGAGGTTAGAAACTTGCCGAAGTCACATGGCTGAAAGGGTACCCGAGAGATTTGATACTAGATAGGACTGTTCGGATTGGAACTTGGGACAATGACTCTTAAGACCCTCTAGCTGTAAGGTGAGGGAATCTCAAAATGAGATGGAGTGAGAAAGACGGACTTAATACTGTCAGGTCACGAAAGGAACTCGGAAGATCCCCTGGTGTTCCCTGAGGGTCTGGTTGAGGCTGCTGAGAGTTCGAGTGGATGGAATCCACCAGAAAGTATAATCCTTTAGTCAGTGCTGACACTGCGGGTGGGCCGCCTCACCCTGGGGCCACAGGGATAGCTGGTCTCCGAGGGTCCTCAGGAAAGGAGGTGAGGCTGCATCAGCAGCAGGAACCAGCAGGACCCCATCAAAATGGACAGGGATGGCCAGCAGGTGACACATAGGGCAGCAAATTGCAGCAGTGTGTCCACAGAACAGATCAGAGTGTTCCATCTCGGCAACACAACCAGAGGGGCAGGGCACCAGGGTCCCTGTTTGGGCCATTTTTTAATTTGAAAAGTTCAAGTTGCATTCAAATCTCAAGATGTGTTAATCTGCAAATAGTTGAGACTGGAACCGAGCTGAAAAAACAATCAAGCCTTTTAGAGATACTGAATTACCCTGAGGAACTTTAAAAATTATTCCATTCTATCCTGAATGTATTAAAATTAAAGTTTTCTTTCCTGTCACAATTGAAATAGGACTTATGAGGAAGGCCACGGAAAGGGAACACATCAGTACCTTTTCCTCTCCTTAGTAGTGTGGTATTTTAGAATTTTGTTGGGCTGCAAAGTTTGCTTTAAAGTAGGCCCTACACTGGTGTTTATTCTATGAGCATAATGCAGTGTCATGCCACTTAAGAGCCTTCCTTCAAGAGTGAACATTAGTTTAGAAATTCGTTCCTGCTGGAGATTATGCCAAATATCTTCAACACTTTTGAAGAACCCTTATTAGAGATTTGAAAACAATTTCATAAAATATTAAGTAATGACTAAGCTTCCCACATGTGACAAAAGTTCTAAATTGTTAGGGGTCAAGCCATTACTGAAACTTAATTGCTATTATTATGTCATATGTTGTATGTTTACCTGTTGTTGCATAATTTACTGCCCCAAGACTCAATGGCTTACCATAACAATGCTTTGTTTGCTCACAGTTCTGAAGTTGGAGCTGGGTTCAGCTGTGTGGATCTTCTGCTGCTTTTGTGTGTGTGCTCATTTATGTGGCTGCAGATTCCTGGAGGCACAACCAAATCTGAGATGGGAAGTTTAGTTCAAGATGACCTCAAATATCTCTAGGCATTCAGGGCCGAATACTCTCTGGAACTCATAGTCCATGTAGTCCCTGGCTTTATTATGCAAAGAAGGTTTCACAAAAATAAGGAAAGAAATGTCTAAAAAAAAAGAAGGAAGGAAGGAAAGAAATGCTCCTTAAGGCCTGGCCTCTAGAACTGGAATAAGGTTACTTCCTTGACTTTCCGTTGACACAGCAAATGAGAAAGCCACTTCCAGTTTGAGGCTACAGGAGAAATTGCCCACTTTCATAAAGGAGCAACAAAATGTCATGGACTTGGTTTTTCAGTCTATGACATACACTTCCCACTTGTTCTTTAGTTGTGTGATTTCCTTGAGATTTCCTTGAGATTTAATCTGATGTTCAGTTTCATAAGGCATTACTACAGTTAGCTTTAAGAAAGTCACTTTTCATTTATATTTAAGTGCACAGTTACTTTTTCTATTATTCTTTGTTCCTTTTTCCATTTGAAGCAAAATGCGTGCTTTTCTTACAAAACTCTGATGTTGGTACCTGTCTGAGCATTTTAAATATAAAGTGAGTCAAATATGGTCTTCCATACTCCAGGGTCCTGGCTAATACTACATCACAAAAGTCCAATACAGCAAAACCCTCACACTGTTAATAGAAGAAACATAAAAATGGATAAATACACAGAATTCTTAGTAATTTAAATAGTAATTAGGTGCCAAGAACAAAAATAATAAAGAGTGGACTGGAGTTAGAAATTAAAGGAAGAGGAGTTTTGAAACTCAAATATTTCTAAAAGCTAGTGTTTTAGTCTGTACTGGCTTCTATAATATTGCATCATAGACTGGGTGGCTTATAATTAACAAAACTTTAGTTTTTGGTGGTTCTGGAGGCCAGGAAGTCCAAGGTGAAGGTGCTGTCAGATTCAGTGTCTGGCAAGCGAACGTTTCCTTCTGCATCGATACCTGTCTCCTCACTGTAACTTCACGTGCTGGGAGGAGCTTGGTGTATCTTTCACAAAGCTAATTCCATTCATGATGTGAAGCCTGCCCTCATTCGTGGGAGCAAGGCTCCTCATGGTAGAAGATGATGATTTCCCAAAGGCCCTTCTTCCTAATACCATCACTTTGGGAATTCAACATGTGAACAGGCGAGTACCTAGGCATTTCCTTTAGCAGCTAGAATTTGAAATTATTGATCAGGGAACTTTCATTCAATGCTATAACTTAGCTTTATAGCTAAATTACTAGTATGTGACACAAAGTAGGTATTCAGTAAATACTTGACAAATGAATGAATGAATACACAATATAAATAGTACGTGTGTTCATTCAACCAATACTTACTGAGTGCTTAATTTCCTTGGCATGAACTCCATTTTTCAAACTTCTTTCAATTCCCAGTACCCGCTGTGTCCCTTTACACATAACAGAACAAGCAATGACATTAGTTAAGTCCTCTTTGTGAATGGCCTAAATGGTTTTAAAGTTATTATGGATTTATTGACTCATAGGTAGAACAGAGGTCAGTGCAAACTTAATTCAGAATCTGTCTACAACCAGCCCTCCACCCCTTTAGTTTCGTGAGATAGGGTCTCACTGTGTAGTTCTGGCAGGCCTCAAACTCATGGCAGTCCTCCTGCTCAGCTTCATAAGTGCTGGGATTATAGGCATGTACCACCACACCCAGCTAGTGCATTTCTGAAATCATTAGTATCAGGTCTATTTCTTGCTCCCGGGTCCTCTTTTTACCTTTTCCTCAGATTTTCAGCTGTTTATCCAAAGATAGTAGAAATTCAGTCTTGTCCCTCCTCAAACTTACAACCTCCTACTTTGCAAATGCCTTCAGAGAAAAAGGGACTTAGCTAAGAGCTGCAGCAGAACTCCTGGGATGTCTTCTGCTGGCCAACTATGGACCACATGCCTATCTTTGAACCAGTGATTGTAGGACAGGTGGGAATCTGATGGGCCTTGTCTGGTTCAGACAGCAGCCTTGCAGTCAGTAGTAAGTGGTTGGGTACTGAGAAAAATTGGGTTTGTAATGCAAAAAGAATTAATGAATGCTTCAAACAAAAATAACAGATGTCCCAGATCCTCCAGCTAAAAAGCTTTACTCTTCACATAGTTAAAGCTACGAATTTGAACTGAGAGGTAGATATTTTGCCTAAATTAGTAGAAATATTTAAAGGAAAAATTTTTTTTTCATATGGATGTCATATGAGCATGTAACAGAGGAGATTCACTAGGCATTGCTCCCTCTTCTTGAGGCTACTTGTAAAGAATACGTGGGAAGAGTTTGTAATTAGCATATCCTTCCTTTTTGTGTGGAAAAAGCACTTCTAAAACTACGTGAGAATGATTGAAAATGTAGTTCGTTAAGTGGTTTTAAACACTCTGCTGCAATTTTTCTTACACTATTAATTTACTTGGACAAATTAGCATAGATTCTGAATTATACATATGCAAATGGAGCACTAGCTTGCTTTATGTAATCCTCAAGGCATGATACTCCTCCTGTGACATTGGGATAGTTTTACAAATGTTGGCTCCATCTTTTTAGAGGAAAAACTTGAAGGATTAGCCTATTTATTTATTTAAAATTTGCTAATTTAGTTTAAAGCAGATTTTTTTTGGGGGGGGTGCTGGGGATTGAACTCAGGTCCTTGTGCTTGCAAGGCAAGCACTCTAACCACTGAGCTAAATCCCCAGCCCTGAAGCAGATATTATATCTTCCTTTAAGTAGAAAATTTGCTTACTGTCTTGAGATAGCATATCTCTAAGGATGGTGTACAACATTTGCAGTAAAGTGTGATCCTTGAATTACTAGAGATATGAGAAAAATCAAGTAGAGAAGTCGAGAATATTTAGAAACTTTCGAAGTAAACAGGTATTTTTTGCAACATTCAAATGTACGTTCAGTGGATGAATCTTGTTTAATCTTCACATAGTGAAGGCCAGTTTGAGTCTTCCTGAACTTGCATAGTGAGCTACATGTGCCATGAGCTGCATTGCAACAATGCATATTTAAACCATGTGTCATTTGAAAAAGATTGAAAAAACAAATTGGTCTTTTACTTAAGAAAATTTGAGAGGAGCAATTGTGCCTAAGAAATTTTAGTACACGTGCTGCTGAAGTGAGCACATTGTGCCTAAGAAATTAAAAGAATCAAAAAATGCTGGGAAAGCCATGAAGAATTACTTAGCCCAAATTTGGAAGAAGAAAATATCTTCTAAGCCTTCAAATGAGGTGTGCAATTTTTATATGCAGTACCTATAACCTAAAGAATAAGAAGAACAGAGAATGTGACTAAAGATCAAAATAAGCATTAGAACATACAGGTAGTCTAGATAGTGAATTCGTCAGGTATGGAGGTTAGAGTAACTATGTCTATTATGCTTAGAAATAATATGCAATTGGGAATTTTGTTAGAGAACAAAAAAGCAGCCTATAAAACTACTAAATGGAAATTATAGAATTAAATACAATAGCTGTAATCAAGAATTCATTGAATGGATTTGTTAGAGATTAGACAAAGCTAAGAAAATGAGGGAAATAGATGCTATCTCAAATGAAAACATACAGAATGAAACAAGGACAAACAGAATGATGGAAACATGCACACAGACAGTTACACATGCCCATACACAGAATATAGCAAAATATCTACATATATTTGCCTAGAGAGGAGAGATAATGAGAGTGAACAATATTTAAAGAGAAAACAGCTAAGAGTTTTTTCGTACTGACAAAAGATTTTAAGCCACAGATTCAAAAAGCACTGTGAACAATAAGCCAGATAAATACAAAGAAATCACTCACACACCTCAAATTGCTGAAAACTAAAGAGGCTAGGAAATCTTCGGTGCAGCTGGAAAAACAAAATAATCTTGCCATCAAAATACAATAATTAGACTAACATTATTTCTCAAAAGACAAAAATAAATGAAGAAAAAATGAAATGTAAAAAATGGTCAACTTATAATGCTGTACTCAGTGGAAATAGTTGTCAAAAACAATAGTGAAATGAAGGAATATTCAGAGAAGCTGAAACTAGGAGAATTTATTACGAGCACAGAACTCTGAAGAAAATAAAAATGCTGTGCTAGTAAAATTAAAATGTTATAGTTGAAAGCTCAAAGATGCAAGAAGGTATAGTGAGCAACAGTAAAATAAGCCAAGTCCAGAGGAATATTAATGGTATAAAACGAAGGATGTATTATGGCACAGAGACAATTAAAATAGCAACAGACAAGTTGTAACAACTGCGGTACTGTATAAATAAAGATAAATGTTGGAGGGTGTTTGTTCAGGAAAAGGAAAGGAAAATAAAATATCCCTATTTGCATAAAAATCGGATGAGTTTATGGCGCTGGATCATAACCAAACTTGACTTTGTTTTCTGGGGAAATTCGGCAACATCTGGAGACATTCTTGATGTCACACTGGGGCATGTGACTAGCTTCCAAAGGACAGAAGCTGGGAAAGCTGCTGACATTTTTAACTGCACAGGAAACTCCCTCTTGTGAGAAAGGATTACTTCAATCAAACTGTCAATATGGCTGAGATTGAGAAGCCCTGACTTAGAGTCATTGCTAAAGGATAAATTGAGCTAATACAAAAGAGAAAACAATAAATTTTAACGGAGACAAAAAAATAGACAAAGGAAATAGAAAAAGGAATAAAAAAAGAAAAATGTAAAACAAATGGAAATCAAATTCATATGAGAGTAAATTTAAAATCAATTATATATAAATGAGCTCTCCTATTCAAAAATAATATACACAATAGTGTAAACAGATTCTCCAATTTAAAAATAATAACTTCAAAAATGAGGAAAGGTTAAAAATATTTAGCAGTTCTCTATTGTTTCCCAGAAGTATTTGTGCATAGTGCATTTTCTCCTCTACTCACCCCTACATTTTTGTGGGGTGGTGCTGGGTATCGAACTCAGGGCCTTGCGCTTGCTAGGCAAGTGCTCTACCCATGAGCTAAATCCCCAACTCCACCCCCACATTTTATTCAAAGTTTTGCACCATAGTAGTCAGTAGTAACTCTAACTTAAATTTTATGATAGATTATTATTTTTCATACCTCCTTAGACCATGAATGTCTAAGAGTAGAGATTGAATCTACTTTTTATTCCCCAGCTATAAAGAGCCTCAGCCATGGTGCCTGGCACATAGTAAGTATTCTATGTAGAGAATGAATTGATGGTATCTGTGGGATTCCTTATCTCAGTAATTTTAAATCTCTTGTTCTCAGACCCCTTCCTGCTATTAAAAATCATGGAGGTTTCCAAATAATATAAATAGTCAGATCATTGCTACAAATAGTTACCATACTGGAAATTAAAGCTGAGAAAAACATGCAAAATTTTTATTTACTAACAAAACAAAACAAAAAAAGCTACTGTATGTTAACATGAATTGCATATTTTAGTGAAAATAAATATATTTTTACAAAGGAACAATAATAGCATTTTCTTGCAAACATGTTAAATGTTTGGTTTAACACAAGATAGTTGGATTCTTTCATCAGTTTATTTATTCAATAATCTGGCATTTGTTAGTTTGTTTGGAGTATATGAAGAAAACTTTGCAGGGCATCGTGGCACATCTGTAATCCCAGCTCTTGGGAGGCTGAGCCAGGAGGATCACTTATAGTTGGAAAAATAAAGAGTATTTTAATAGGCTTTTCAGAAAACAGCGGCCTGTTACTATTGGGTATTACACCAAAATTTGACAAGTAGTATTTTCCTAGCCATTAGTCAGAATATGTACTAGGAAAACAAATTAATTATCTTGGATAATTTTCTAACGATATGCATTGGTCATTTGAAAATATTGGTTCACTGAGTTACGACGATCTTCTAAGTTTTGACACATTCCATTGGGTAATGTTTTACAAATTATCTTCATTAATGTAGCAGCCAATTTTATCAGAAAATATTGCGCAAGAGTTGAATTCATGATGTTAGATACAAGTTATCAAAAGCCTATTATTCCTTTGAAAGTTTAAGTTTTATCACTGGCAACATTTGCTGTCAGTTTTTTCTTCGACATAACAGACTCACTTCCTTCATGTTGAAAAAAGTCTCCTAGACGATGAAAAGTCTGAGTAATAATAGTTTGTCTGTCAGTCACTTTTTCAAGCAAAAAAGCAGTTTTATGAGGGAAAGAGCAGCTAATAACTCAACAACACAAGTGTTTTTCCAAGAGGGAACTGTTTTACTTCTAGGACAGAAGTGCTTATACACATTTCCAGTTTTGTCACACTAAAGAACTTAAAGATGTGTACTCGAGGATCAGGATTTAATGAAATTAGTAATTTTAGCTGCTTCTTCAGAGGTATTTTCAACTGTAATCAAGACCGCTCTTTTTAATTTCTAATTTTAGTATATGGTAATAAGGAATACAGTTACTAGCTAATACAGATTTCTAATGCAGCCTTCGTTTCTGCTAAAGATCCAGTGGTGTTCACCTTTTGTTATGGCCACAGATGCCCTCCAAAGCTTCATGTGCTCATAGGTGAGCTTTTTGGAGCTGTCTGGATTGAGGGTATATGACACTGCTAAATTAGTCCACTGATTGGTTCAGCATAGTTGTAGGTGTGGATAATGGGAAAGCCCACTCTGGGTGTGGGTGGCACCATTCAAAAGGCTTGTAACCTGGATGGGATAAAAGGGAAAGGGAGGCTTGCTTCGATGCCTTCTCCTTCCTGCTTGCTCTGCCATGAGCTGTTTCTCCTCTGCAGTGCCCCTCTGTGATCCTGCCTTGGAGCCAACCAACTATGGACTGAAACCTCTACAAACTGTGAGCAAATACATCTTTTCTCATTTAACTCATGGGTGTCAGGTATTTTTTCTCAGCAATGAGAAACGTAACTAAGACACCATTGCTTTTGCACTCTTAGTAAAAATGCAAACACAGTGCAAAAGGCCAGTAATGCCTCACTACTATGAAAAGGGTTTTTGTGTCATGCGTTTTCTGAAAGGGAGAGCCTCGGGGACTCCCACATCTCTCATGATCTGCACTGCAGACTATGAGAAGACTTGCTCTTCCTGTACTTTCCTAGCCATCAAATTCCCTGCTTGTCTCTTGCCTCCACATGTGATGATATCTCTAAGAAAGCCCTGTCTCTCAGCTCTGCCCTGTTCACTGCCATTGTGACTCTCAAGGCAAGAAACATTTCCCAGCCCTCAAAATGAACTTGATCACTCCTATTCTTAGTCATGATGTTGTTTTAATCACTTGATTCTTTATTTTTGATAAATAAAATTTGTTTCTATTTATGAGGTCCAATGGGTTGTTTTGATTCAAGTGTACATTGGGTAGGAATCAACTCAGAGTGGTTAGCATATCTATCACCTCAATCAGTTACCATTTCTTTATGCTTAGAACATTCAAATCCCTTCCTTCTAACTATTTTAAGATATATAATGGATTAGTCTTAATTATATAAACACTGCTGTGCTATAGAACATCAGAATTCATTCCTCCTGTCAAATAATATTGTTGTACCTGTTGATCAACTTTTCTCCAGTGACTCCCTTTCCTCCTTATTCTCCCAGTCTCTGGTAACCACTATTTGCACTTGGCGTCTGTGAGATCAACTTTATTCTTTGAGACAGGGTCTTGCTTTGTAGTGAAGGCTGGCCCTGAACTCACTATGGAGCCCAGACTGGCTTTGAACTCATGACGATTCTCTTGCCTCAGCCTCCTGGGTGCTGGGATTACAGGTTTGCACCACTGTGCTTGGCGAGATCAAATTTTAGATTCCACTTATAAGTGAGATCATGTGAGACTTGTCTTTCTTTGCTTGACATTTTTCCCTTAATATAATGTCTTCTAGGTCCATCCATATTGTCCTAAATGACAGAATATTATGCTTTTATGGCTCAATAGTATGCCAGTGTGTGTGTGTGTGTGTGTGTGTGTGCGCGCGCATGTGTGTGTATTACATTTTCTTTCTCCATCGATATCCTGGCTGCTATGAACAGTGCTGCAACAAACATAGGAGTACAGGTATCTTTTTGACACATGGATTTTATTTCTTTGTGGTGTATAACCTGCAGTAGGATGGCTGGATCATATGTGGATCTACTTTGAGTTTTTTGAGAAACCGCCATAGTATTCTAATAATGTCTGTACTCATTAATGTTACTTCCAACAAGGCACAAGCGTTCTTTTTTCTTCCAAGCCCTAGCTGTTGTGTTTGTTGCTTTTTGCCTTTCTACTTATAGACATTCTTGCCAGAGTGAAGTGGTAACTCTTTGGTTATGATTTGCATATCCCTAATGATTAATGTCATTGAGCATTTTTCAAATAGCTGTTGGCCATTCATATGTCTTCTTCTGAAAACTGACTACTCAGATATTTAGCCAATTTTTAATATGGTGTGTGTGTTTTTTTAACTGTTGATTTGTTTACACCAATAATTGAAGATGTGTACCTAAAACACAGCATCTCAAATCATCAAAGCAAACATTTATTTCCAAGTGGCTAGGTAAAGTATACCCAAAGTTGATGCTTCCCTGAAGTATTTGCAGAAAATATAACAGGGAGACATATACAGAAAGAGAACTCTCCAGAGTTAGCAGGTAGTCTCACCTTATTATTGTGATATGTTATTAAACACCTCTGATTATAACATACTACATCCACAATAGCATCGTAAGCCTCAGTTATTTTCTGGAGTGAATAAAACTTACTTTTAAAATTTGGAATGGGCGTATTAGCAAGTATAAATTTCTTGAACTTGATGAAACAGGTTTTGTGCTTCGAAAGCACTTCAGCATCCATTTCTGATCACTTTATAAAGGTCATGCACAGAAATGAAATATCAGGACTTCAGTACCCAACCAGAGTGCAGAAAGATTGAGAAAGGGAGGCGCAGCCTTGAGGCCCCATTGTTCATGCCGTGGTTTCTTAGCACCCACATTACAAAGCTTATAATAAGTCATCAGAAGTTTTTATGCAATAGATAGAGCTAGGAAGGTTTTGTTTCTCAAGATGGTAAATAATGTTCTTTAAGTGATTACAGGAGAAAATAGATCATTGACTACAACAGCTAAATGATAGCATGATCCTTTCTCTTTGTCCTCATCTGTTCCTTTATTACTAAGTAAAGCTTCTGTCTTGTTCAATGAAGGACCTAGAATATGAAAACACCCTCTAGTTTTAGTCTTACATGCAAAACACATCTTGAAAACATATTTTTTGGAGTAATTGCTGGAGGAGAACAATGCTGAGAACGGTTTGTGATTCACTAGACAAAACATTACTATGTAGTATTGGAAAAAGTAACGATAACTTTTTTTGAAAAGAAGACTGTGTGCAGGGCAGACGAACTGCCTTTTCAGAGGAAGCACTACGGTCGCTAATAATGACGAAGCACTTAGCACTTCTCTGGTGTCCAGCAGCCTCAGTCAGCCCTGTACATCTTGATGAGTACAGGAAGAGCATGCAGAGCGTGAAGAGCGCCGCTCTGTCTTATTGCTCCCCTCTGAACTTCTCAGTCACCGGAATTGTCTTCGGAAGGGTTTCTCTGCTGAGTGAACTTACGCATCTCAGTGCACAAATCGGCTGTATTAACACGGGTAATTACAAGTCGATACATACTTTAAATGCACAGAATATTATGCTAATATATTTTTTCGACAAACGTTTATGCTGGGGACTGCAATAGGTGCTACTTTAGGACCAAAATTCAAAATGAAAAATTCAGGAACTATAGGATCAGGTCCTTTGTGGCAGTTGGATTCTCCAGGCTTGAATACTACAATTTCATGTCCAAGGTGGGAAAACTCTATCAAGATTCACTGAAAGTAGCAGTAGCTTCAGGTTGAATAAGAGAAGTTCACTGCATTACCAGGTTGCATCTTACAGAATTGGCTTCAGTTGTATCCAAAATAATATAAAGAATATAGAGGTTCACATTTTTCTGCATATTTAAAAATTTATGTAACATAACTTTGATGACTCATTTCAGATTGTATGTATGTGTGTGAACATATACATTCCATGAAATACTGGTTTCGATGAGTTCTAAGTTTGATATTTTTACAAATATATTGCGATAATCATTGATAAAATTAGAACATTACTAAATCTGACTTTAATAAGTTAAGAAAAATACGAAGGTCATGTTGATAGAAAAATCACTGCTTTTTAATTTTTAATTTAGTAAACTTAACTGGAAAGCTTATGTATGTACACAGTAAGAAGAGTGGGAGGGAAAAAGGAAATAGGGAAGGAAAAAAGAAAGCGAAGGTAAAATAAAAAGAAGGTATTCATGTTTTCCTTAAAACTTCAGGTACCCATGTACTTCTCTGAAGTTCTTCCCATCAAAAGCTCATTGTGCCTATAAAATAGTCTATGCTTGTAAAAGTGTATGTAATGTAATTCATATGATCTTTTAAAATGATTTATTTTGAAATAATTTTAGATTTACTGAGAAGTTACCAAACTAGTATAAATAGTTCATATATATCTTTTATGTATTTTTGCTCACGCCAAAAATTTTTGGAGTGGTATAAATGATCACAACTAAAAAATTAATTTTGGGTCACCAACCACTTAATGATGCAGCATTTAAATTTCCCTAATCCTCTGTCTCTAGTGTATTTTCTGTTTTGGGATGAAATTTAGTTTTGTCTTCTTATTCTCCTGAAGTCCGGGAAAAATTCTTCAGTCTTTCTTTGTCTTTCATATCTTGATATAATTGAACAATTCCAGTCTATTATTTTAGAAACAGCTCTCAAGTTGAGCTCATCTATTGCTCAGACTTAAATTATATATTTTTGTCCAGAATACAGTGTCTGCCTGTATTTTATCAGGGCTATGTAATACCGACATATCTCAGTACTGGTGATTTTCTATATGGACACAAAAAATTTTAATACAAATTTTAGCACGTTAGATATATCAATTTGATATTTATTTAACTTAGCATTCAACTCAGCATTACATTCTGCTTTATGTGTGCATAGTATTCATATAAGTTACAGATAGTCACAATATAATTCTCTTCTTTCATATCAATAAATGTTTCTTATTTAAAAAAATAAATGTTTGTTATTTAAAGCCTATCATTGAATTAAACTGTGTAAGATTATTTTAGGATGTGTTTTATATGATTTGATTTCTTAGCTTTAAGTTTGAACAGTCATAGAAACAAAAAAGGTAACAGCATTTATTTGTTAAATCACTTTGCCATCACCTGCTGATATATTTTGATCCCTTTATTTACTATTATAAGTGACTCTAGTCTCAAACCATCTGCCTCTCAACCTATGATACAAGCAAAATGGAGTAGTGACTACATACTTACATATGCATGCATGTATTTCCCTCTCTATTTAAATGTATAGATATTTATGTACTTATGTTTATGTTTAAAAGCACAGAAATCATAGGCTAAGACTTGTGCTTTTATGTGGATAGCATATATTCCTGACCTGGAAAAGTCTAATCATTTTCTTTGAGAATATACATGTTTTTAAAACACAAACTGTTAGTGATGTTCCTTAAAGTAAAAGTGATTATTTCTGGGAAACGATTAAAGAGGTATTTTAGCTATGGACACATCTCATCCTTTGGCACTATATAGAGTTCCTGCATTTTGCTCAGCTTATGCTAGTCAGCTTTCTATCATTGTGACAAAATTCCTGGGAAAATAAGCTTAAAAGAAGAAAGATGTATTTCTGGCTCATGGTTTTAGTCTACACTCAGTTGGCTTCATTGCTTTGAGGCCTGTGGTGAGGCAGAGATGCACATGGTGGAAGGTCGTGGTGGAAGAAGGCTGCTAATGTCATGGTGGCCAGGAAATGGAGAAGAAGGCAGCCAGACAAGAGGGGCTGGGGCCACAACACAGTCCTGCGATCATACATACCCCTACGACTCATTCCTTTCAACTCCCACAACCTCTTACTAGTCCATCACCTTCTAATAATGGCATAAATCTGTGACTACCTCGAAGGATTAATCCACTTGATGAAGTCATAACACGATCCAATAACTTCTAGAAAGCCCATCAAATGACAACCAGGCCTTCAACACAGTAAGCCTCTTGGGCAACATTTTGGATTCCTGGCATCACAGAGCCTGCTCTGTTTCTTTGTTTGTTTGTTTTTGAAAAAATGCACAAGAGGGGTTAGGGATTTAGCTCAAGTGGTAGAGCATTTGCCTGGCAAGTGCAAGGTCCTGAGTTCGATCCCCAGCACTGTAAAAAAAGATTGTGTGTAGTATAATTTCGCTTCTGGCCTGAAAAAATGCACAAGTGTTTCCAATCTGGAAATATCATCTAAGTCTCAGTGTGCACAGTGTTTACTGGGGATACATTAGGCCTGCATAACTGATGATTGATATACCATGTGATATATATATATATATAAATATATATATATATATATATAAAGAGAGAGAGAGAGAGAGACAGAAAGAGAGAGAGGGAAAGAGAGAAACAGAATCAGTGAAATGGATTGTATAAAGGGCATTTAGCCTTTTGCCATACTCATTACAGTCTGGTGAGTTTTATGGAAATTTTATTTTCATTCAAGGGATGATAACTTTGGATCCAGAATTATTAAGTAATCTGCCTAAAGTCACTGAATTCAGAAGTGTGAATCTGACCCTTCTCTGTACCTTATGTTATTGATCTGCAATATGTCTCTGTCATGTTTCAATGTAATGAGTGTGAATAGATGCACATGTATCAAATTGTAACATTATTTTTGAGTGAAAAGCACATAAATGCATATAAATGTGATAGGAATATGGTTTAGTTCTACAACCAACACTACAAGAAGATCCTATATTTAAATGGGTAATCGACAAGATATCTTTTTTAACATTAACATATAATTCTCTAGATGTACAGAGTTTTGCTGGGTTAAATTTCAGAAGTCAAAGGGAAAACAATAAAAATGTACTAGGTCGTAATGTAAAGACAGACAGATTTGAGTATTTTACCGGCCTTGATCCACTTAATTTATGAAATCTAATAATATCTCAGGTTTAGGTGGAAGTGCTGCCTATTAAGTAGCTCGATAAAATATGCCCAGGAGTGTCCAGCATCATATTGACTCATATATCTTTCCATGTTAAGATATTTAGAAATTTCCTCTGTTTAAGGACTGTGTAATTTTCTAAACTTGCTATCCTTACCTGACATTTTTATGTGATGGAGTGGTTTTCTCTAGTGTTCCCAAGGAAGCAAAATATTTAATGCTGTTGATTGATTAATATTATAAACAAATATAATTTATGTAGATGTACAGCAGTAAATGGTGCCTGTACTCACCCCTGAATGAACAATACACTTATTATATCATGGAATTTTACTTTTATAAGCACAAGGCTCCCTGGGTGGTAGAGAGCTGTTTCTGTAGGATGGTAATTAATGTTTCTTCCCATTAAAAAGAATTCCTTTGCATACTTGAGGAAAAAAGAAGATTAACATAAGGAGTTATCTTATTTTCTAATTGTAAAACAGTTATACTGACACATATTAGGTAGAGGTTAGATAATTCACACCATTCAGAAAGATTGAGCAGAAAAATATTGACTTTAAAAAAGTAGTTTTCAACCTCAGCATGCATCACTATCACTTGGAAGGCCTATTACACCACACAGTTTGTAGTTTAGTGGGTGTTGGGGTAGGCATGATTATTTATCTTTTTAACTATTTCCCTGGTGATTCTGATGTTCTGGTCTAGGGGCCATGCTTACAGAAACATAGCTCAAAAGTTGTAAATTTTTTTTCAAATAAATATATCTTATTTCATGCATACAAACTAACATTCTTACAACCACACTCCCTCTCCATATACAAAAACTATATAAACCTCCATACTTCTGTCATGCAAAAGTCTCTGGAAATTTTCCTTCTTGGAATCACCTTGAGGGCCAAGTCATGAATCAGACCAGAAGATAACCTGCCTTACATAGAAGTCATTCATCATTCTCTGGTTTTTCCATGTTTCTGTGGGGCTGGGGAGCCTCATGAAATACAAATTTCTGGTCTTTCTGCCTTTCTGTTCCTTTAGTGACCTATCTGCTGAGACTACTGAGGTTTGACTCCAGCATCTGTAGCTCCAGAATCTTATCCTGAAATTAACCAGACATCTCTTTCATCAAGGCAGGAAAGTGTATGGAAATACATTTGGACTCAGTTAGCATCTTAAACTCACATCAAGGCATTGAGAAAGCTAGTGTTTTGGTTTCTGTCTCCATGTAAAACTCTGGAAAAGAAATAGATTGAGTAATACAGTTTGCACAAGAAACCCCACCTTGAACCTTGACTGGCACTTCAGGAGCTTTCAAAGTTATTTTAATGGCAAACTAAAGAAACAACCTTTAGGTTTTTATATCCCTATTCAGGGTCCACAATGTTATGCTGTTTCTACTTTTAGCAGGCAACACTGATGTGGATGCATATGTTTGATTCATAGATTATTTATGGAAATTCTACCACATTGAGGAACTGTACCAAATTCTTCAAGATTTACATAATTGAACTTAATATGTGCAAAATATTTCTGATAGTTCTGGGGAGAGAATAAAAATTAAATTAATAATTGTTTAAAAATCAATGCTATTGTCAGGTGAGTAAAGAAATTACGGGACTAATTTCTAAGACTATTAATAAGTTAAAATTCTCTGTAAGAGAAAGTGTTTGTCTCAGTTACTCTTCTTATTGCTGAGACAAAACACCCAATGCCCAAAGTTGTAGGAAGAAAGGTTTATTTCAAGTCACAGTTTGTAGAGGTTTCTGTCCATAGGTGACTGGCTCCTAGGCAGGGCAGCATGGGAGGGGGCATTGCAGAGCAGGCGGAGTCCATAGCAAGCAGGTAGGAGACAGTGAAGCAGCAAGCAGCAGTGGCCTGCCTTCTTTCTGTCCCTTAATAGTCCATCCAAGCTACAAGCCTATTGATTGGTGCCACTCATACCCAGGATGGGGCTTGCATTGTTCACATCCTTAATCCTAGTATGATACCTTTGATCTACACCCATACACACTAACACAGCTTCCTTCAAAACTCCCCACTTATGACCACATGAGGCTTTGGGAGGACATCTAGACACAAGCCATACAGTGTTCGAACTGGGCATTGACTGAAGGTAAGTCAATGAAAGGGGAAGAGCTAGTGGGTTTCATAATGTTCAAAGGAAATTGTGTAAGCAAAGACAGGAGCACATGACTTGTAAGAGTGCTTTCAGGAAACTAATATAGGGGAGCTCAGTATTTGTGTTAAAGAACAATAAGAGAGACGAGAATTTTTCATGATAGATAATAATCTCCACTCCCATCCTACCCACATGCCCAGCCCTCAGTAATTTGATCAAAAGACAAAATCCATCTCTCAGCTTTTTCAAGAGCTGCTTCAGCTGCAGAGAATCCTCTTGCCTCAGGCCATGACGTTCTTCAGCTGGGTGACTGGAGGGGGAACTATAAAAGCAAGATTGTTTAACACTGAGAATGGACTTAATGGGTAATAGTCTCTTGAGGGTCTGCCGAGTGGGTCAAAGTGTTGTCAGACTTGTATCACATTTTGATGTGTTCCTCTGCCTGTTCCTTTATCCTTATCAGGTATTGACTATTAATAATTATCCTGAAAATTGGTGCTCATGTTGTGGAGGATGTTGAATCCTAGTGTGCAGTATTTTAGCAGGTGATCAAGAATGACAACTATATCATGACCCATGGGACAAGGGACAAGGGACAAGCTTGGAGCTGGATGATAGGGATACAAATGTGGTGGGAGTAGGCCTAGAAAAGGTTAAAGTGTAGGGACCTAGTCTAGAGGCAGAGGCACATATTTTTGCAATAAACAAAGTATCATAAAGGCCCGGGGCCAGATGTGAAAGGTAAAATTAATGAGAGAGACACTACAAAGAAGAATCTGAAGGACTCAAGGGCTGTGAGGGGCGAGGGTTGAGGATATGGTGGACTCCAACTTTTCTCCATGTTTTGAATTTGAGAAACTGTGAAAATGTTAGGGTCCTAATCAAAAGTAAATCAGGTGAGTAGAGTGTTCTTCGGAATTAGGACGAATGATAATCTATGACTTATGCATCTGTTTCTGTAACTCACATTTCCCTAGGCCTCCTCTCGTGTGGGAACAAATTTAGTTGTATTTATAGTCATAAACAGAATTGAAGACCAGCTTTCTCTAGTTTTTTCCAGATCTTTCTGGATAGTCATACCATCTTCCCAGGTCCAGTAGTAGTGTATTCATATTCTATTACTTTGGTATTCCCTTGCTGAAGTCTGATGTACATTAAACAACTTTAGATAGCCTGATACGCTATCTTGAACGTGTCCTCCTGGCGAAAGGAGCTCAACGCCTATTTGGGACGCTGTCCAATCCAGGGGTGCTGAAATTGCCATTGTAGACCCGTTTACAGTTTGGTGGAATTAATTACATTTGTAAGACTGTGCAAAGGTCACCACTATTTTAAAAACCTTGTATATTTTAAAATATCTAATTATTTACTTTTAACAGACTTCATAATTTAGAGCAGTTTTAAGCTCACCACAAAATTGAATATAAATTCAAATTTGAGAGTATTTGTTGAGGATTTTTTCATGAATGTTCATAAGAGATATTAGCCTATAATTTTCTTTTCTTATAGCTTTGGTATTAGGATAACGTTGGACTCATTGTAACTTTGGAAGGGTCTCCTCCAATTCAATTTTTTGGGAAGAGTTTATGAAAAACTAGTATTACTACTTGAAATATTTTGTAGAATTCATTCAAAATCCAGCAGCTCCTGAGACATGTTTGATTAATTTTTGAATCCTTAACTCTTAATTTGTTTGTTCAGAACATCTATTTCTTCATGTTTCAGTTTTGCTAGGTTATATGTTTATAGAATTTTATACATTTCTTACAGATTGTAGAGTATGTTGTTGTATCATTGTTCACAGTAGACATTTTTGCGGAGGGGGGTTGCTGCTGGGGAACGAACTCAGGGACTTGCACTTGCTAGGCAAGCACTCTACCACTTGAACTAAATCCCCAACCCCCACAATAGACTTTGATGATCCTTTGTATTTCTGTGGTATAAGTTGCAATGACTCTTCTTTTCTGTTTGTATTGAGACTTCTCTATTTGTATTTATTAATCTGGCTATAGGTTTATCATTTTTGTTTATATTTTTAAAAAATCAACCCTTAGGTCTTCATCAGTTTCTCATTGCTGGGTCAAAATACCCAATACCCACAACTAAAAGGAGGAGAGGTTTATTTTGGCTCACAGTTTCAGAAGCTTCAGTCCATGGTTAGCCAGCTCCAGTGCAAATACTGCATGGTAGGTGGGTCAGGCAGATGAAAGCTGCTCAACCCATGGTGGCCAGGAAGCGGAGATAGAAGGGAGGATCCCAGGACAAGAATACACCCTTCCAAATCACATCTCCAGTAAATCCCCCTCCCCTTCTGACAGGTTCCCACCTCTTAGTATGAGATTTGGTGGGACATTTTATTTTTATTATTTTTTGGGTGGGGGGCATTTTAGATGTAAGTCATAGCACCTTAGTTTTACTGATTTTTCTTTCTACTGTGTGTTTCATTTATTTTCATTCCAATCTTTTTTTTCTTCATGTAAGCACTTATTGCTCTAAACTTTCCTCTTAGATCTGCTTTTGCAACATCCAAGTTCTGACATGTTGTGTTTTCATTTTTTCTGAATACTACTTATTTGCTTTTTGATTTCTCCTTTGAGTCATTGGTTGAACAGAAATGTTTTCTTTTATTTCTACATATTTATGAAATGATGTCCTTTCCTTCTGTCACTGAATTCTAGTATTATAATAGTCAGATAAAAATGTTTGATATGATTTTAGTTTTAGATTCATTAAGACCTTATTCTGTCCATATATATGTTCTATCCTGAAGAACATTCTGAGTACATTTAGAAGAATGTGTATTCTTTTGCTACTGGATGGAATATTCTGTTATATTCCATTATATTCATTTATTTTTATGAGCTTAATTCTATTTTGCTGAATAATATTTCATCATATTGGTGTTCCACGTTTATTTATCCATTGACCTACTGAAGAACATCTTGATTACACTGAAACTTTGGCAATTATGAACAAAGCTGATGTTTATATTCAGGGTCTTCCATGGATGTATGTTTTCATCATTTTGACAAATACTAAGGAATATGTTGTTGGGTCTTATGGTAAGAAGATTTGTAGTTTTGTAAATAGAATTAACCTGCTTTCCAAAGTGACTAAATCATTGCACTTTGTTGGTCCACATTCTTGCCAACATTTGGCGTTGCCAGCGTTTTGGATTTTAGCCATTCTAATAGGTGCATAGTTGTTTTAATTTTCAATCTTCAAATGAAAAATGATGATACACATCTTTTCCTATGGTTATTTGCCATCTGTACATATTCTATGATGAGGTTTGTGTTCTTGTTTATATTTACTCATTTTATAATTGGACTATTTTCTTATTGAGCTTTAAATATTATTTGTATATTTGGGTACCAGTTCTTTACCATATGTGTTTCACAAATAATTATACCATCTTTTGGCTTTTCTTCACTGTCAAATCAAGACTCAGTAATCATTAAGCAAAGACTCCCTGACTCCTAGTAACCTCCAGTCTACTTCCTGTTTCTATTAATGTTCCCACTTTAGATATTTCAAGTAAATTAAATCACAAAGTATCTGTCCCTTTGGGTCTGATTTATTTCATTTATCACAACGTTTTCAGGTTTTATTCATGTTACATCATGCATCAAAATTTGATTCTTTTTTCTAGCTAATATTCCATCTTATACACATCCCATATTTTCTTAATGATCATTTGTTGAAGAACACTTATTTCTACCTTTTTTGCTATTGTAATAATGATTCAGGGAACACTGATACACAATTATCTGTTTGAATCCTTGTTTACAGTTCTTATGAATTTATACTTAGGAAGGGATTTGCTGAATTATCTTATAATTTTACATTTAGCTTTTGGAGGCATTGCCAAACTCTTTTCCACAGAACTTGCATCATTTAACTGAATTCCTTTCCGCCCACCCATCTGAAAGTGGGACAATGCTCTGCCCTTTACAGTCCTGACACTCGTCAGTGTGGACTTTGAAGGAATGCACTAAAACCACGGATCTTGACAACTGTTTGTCCAGAGATTTCAGACCTAGTTCAGAAAGACTATTTGAGAAGAATGGCCTATTTTGAATCTTCCATTTTTAACCCACAAAATATTTTGATGCTGTTATTTCAAACTAAGGAAATTTCAATTTTACATTTCTGAATAAAACTATTTTATGGCATTTACATTTACTTGTTTATTTGATATAATTATTTTCTGCCTTTTGTGACAAGCAGTCTTCAATGATGAGGGAAAAACAGAGAATATATCAAATTTTCCCATGGTTGTGGAACTTATATTTTGGTATGAGGAGACAGGAAATAAGCAAATTTCATAAAACAGCAAGACAACATTAGGCTGAGATGAGTGTTAATGAAGAGAGTAAGGCAATCGAGGGTAACTGTATTAGGAAATATTAAGGGCAGGGTAACCAGTGAAGAGTTTATCCATTATTTATGGATTATCTAATTTATTGACGGATTGGTGTTTATGGCAGTCTCTTATGATCCTTTGTATTTCTGTGATAGCAGTTGTAATGTCTTTTTTTTTCATTTCTGGTTATAGTATTTTGACACTTCTTTGTTTTTTCTTTATTAATCTGGGTAAAGTTTTGTCACTTTTGTTTATATCTTTTAAAATTTATGTTTGTTGATTTTTCTATGGCTTTACCACTGTCTTTTTCATTTAGTTTTATTCTAATCTTTGCTATTTTCTTCCTGCTCTACATGGGACATCTCTCTGGTCTACCAAAACTTTTAAAAGTGTTCATTTTTATGTAAGCCACTTTATTTTATTTTATTTTATTTTATTTTATTTTATTTTATTTTGTAAGCCACTTTAGTGGGTTGCTTTTTCATGTTACCCTGATTGGGAAGAAGGTGAGAAGAAGACAAACAGGAGAGTGTAGGATGGGTATAAGTTTATCCACAACATACTCATGTATAAAACTATGACTACTGCATGTGAAATAAGAGACCAGGATAAAGAAAGGAACATCATATGGCATAGGTGAGTCCCTGTGTTTAGGATGATGTCCTGGTTATCTCCACCCTGTGTGAACCTTCCTTTCTCTAGAAATGAATTAGAACAAATGACAGAAAATGAAAAGGGCATGAATACAATATTTCCCCGGGGAATACCATTAAATTCCCCATGAATATTCACTTTCAGTAAAAACGAAGCCTATTCCTTATTCTCCTATGTGTCACTGTTATGAATACAAACTGCCACCTGGTATTCAGGTTATTGCTCTGTGTAGTCATATCTGAACTTAGAAGGACATTACTTTTTTTTTAAGTTTAGAGTTTGCAAGCCCCTCTCTTCCCGAAAGTTAGAGGACAAGACCTCCCATAATTTGATTACAAACTTTGCTTCTCCTATGCAGGTCTCCCTTACTCCACGAGTAATGCAAACTGTTCTGTTCAGTGTGCACGTATTGCCTGTGAGCATGCATGTGGCCCTTCTGTTTTCACACTTAGTGCCAGCAAGAGTCTTGGGCCTGTGCCATCACTGTCACTTGAGTAGGGAATATTCCTGATACTCTGTGAAGTGTGATTTTTAAAAATGTGTGTTTAAATTTTGAAAAAAAAAATTTCAATAAAAAAAACCTGACCATTAATCCCTCTCAGAATACTCCTGCTCACTTTGAACACACTTCTCATCATTCTTGCCTCTTTCTGAAGCAGTTCTTCCAGTTTTCTTTTTTGCCTTTAGTTGCACTGCTATGTTTGCTCTGATGAGCTGAATCTATTCAAAATGTTTAATTTTCATGGTCATTTTGACTTTGGAGAAACAGTAGAGGTCACGTGCTATCATACTCGTTGAATAAAATGGATGAGGACACACTAAAATGTTTTTACAAGTCTGCTTTTCTGTTGGATGGCACTTGGGAGCAGCATTCACTGTATTTTTTGATCCGGTAAAGACGCTCATGAAGGGGGACTTTCAGACCTGCTTTAGAAAGTGAAAAGAATGATGAGAAGTGTACTTGAAGCTAGGGGGAGTATTTTAAGGCGACTCATGTCAATCTGTCTTTAACTCTAGTGAGTTTTTAAACACACATCATATTTTTATCACACTTCATATGTGATCTGGAAACAATATTAGTGATAGCAGTGTAAATACATCTATAAGGCAAAACTGGCTTCTTGAACAATTAAGCCTTTTCAGGGGACTACTGTGCTAGGCATGAGATTCCTGTAGTTTTGGAGAAATTTATGATGAGCAAGCCAGGTGGCAGACTCTTATGCAAAGAACATTGCTTTCATCCTTTCACAAATTATTATATAATGTTGTGTCGCCATGACGAGAAATCCAAAAAGAATTACTATTGCTGTTAAGTCCACCTTAATATATTCTTACTGCTTTTTGTTTTCTGTCTGTGCACAGTAATATATTTACCAAGTTGTAGTCATGAAGTAAGATGTTTAAAATTTTAACTGAATACTATGTATCAGATACTTCCAATATTAATTTTATGTGCATAGTTATTTTTTCTTATGTACATATTTTATTGAAGTATAAAATGCACAGAGAAAGCTACCAGTCAAATTTTCCCAAAGCAAATACCCATGTAACCATCACCCAGATGAAGAATGAGAACATCGCTATAGTCTGCCCTGTACCAATTCTTGGCACTATAAGCCCACTAAGAGTAACTAACCACTACCTTAATTTCTGATCACTTTGATTAGTTTTGTCTCTATTTGAGCTTTGTGTAAGTGTAATCATATAGCAGGTATCTTTTGTGTTTGGCTTCTTCCACTTAATTTCTATGATGTTAATTGCTATGGTTTGAATGTTGGTATCACCCAGGAATTCATATGTTGAAATTTTACTCCTAGCAAAGTGACAGTATTAGGAGAAGGGAGCCTTTGGGAGGTGATCAGTTCATAAGGATGGAGCCCTCATAAACGGGATTAGTGTCCTTACCAAAGAGGCCTGAGAAAACTCTTGTACCTCAAATCATGTGAGGATGCATCCCAAAGATACTACTTATGAATCAGGAAGCACGTCCTCACCAGACGTGAAACTTCCAGCACCTTGGTCTTGGACTCCCAGGCCCCTGAACTGTGAGAGACTCACAAGATAAATTTCTTTTTTTTACAGGCTACCTAGTTTATGGTGTTTTGTTAGATTAGCCCAAACAGACTAAAGCATCCATTCACAAGAATTCATATGCTTGTGGTCTTGTTTTTATTGTTGTATAGTATTTATTGTTTCAATAAACCCTAATTTAATGTTCACGAGCTTTTGAGTAGCTTCTAGATTGGGGCATTATAAACTACGCTGCTCTAAACATTTTTGTACATTAGTGTGTGTTGTCTATACATACCACTCGTTTCTGTATATACACCTAGATGTGGTTAGTTGTAGATAAATTATGACTATTTAAAAAATAACAAAATGACAATGGTCCCCAAGTATAAGTACTTCTCCATAACATTGTGTAGCAATGACCTCTAATGGGCTGTTATAACATTAAATGTGATACACATACAAGCACACACACACACATGCACATACACGCATTTAGCACAATGCCCGTACACAGGAGGAATTTCATAAAGGTTAATCGAATAAGTAGACATAAAGAGCTTTACAAAACTGGTGGTTTTAGAAGCAGTTATGTGTTACATATTAGCATTTATCTGCTGAAATATGTGAATGTTAAATTTCTCCCCTAGCTATAATTTTGAAATTTTGGTTATTTTATCATGAATCCTGTGCTCATCCCTCCTATACTGTCCTGTTTTGGTGTAAACTTATTACTAAGCAGAAAGAAGGCCGTGTAAAATGAGAACTGTGGCTCCACAGGGTCTCCGCTGTGAGCACAGTCCGAGATGTGGACTTTGTGGTGTCGGCCTGCAATGAGCCTCCATGGCTGCGTGTGTTTGCTCCCTCTCCAGTCAGTCTTTGCAACCCAATTTCATCACTCTTGAATTTTTCAGACAGAAGTTTGATTTTAGTACAAAGCTCATGAAACAGTATTGGTACATCTGTCCATTTGGAATGCCTTCATTTGTAGACTAAATCCCTTGAAGCTGGCAAAGAGAGGCTGCTGGCTTTCCAAGTGTTGTGTGTGGATTGCTGAGTGAGGGATCCAAATTTGAAAATTGGCTCCAATCTTCTTGTGATGTGTCATTTTGTAAATGGCTCAAAAGGAGAGAGAGAGAGAGAGAGAGAGAGAGACCTTAGTTTCTGTATTTTTCCTCTTCTATTTTTTCTGCCTGCTGTTCAATAAAAATATAGTGAAAAATCAGTTCACATATGTTTGCTTCAACAATGTGTAACACCTCATAGAATTACAGCTCTCTCAAGAAGTGGGCTTTCTCTTTAGTTTGATCAGAACATAGACTGATAGCTGTCATTTTGCCCCTATACACAGGTTCATGGCTCCTCAGTGGCCTCCTCTCCAGGTAACTTTTTAAAATTTCTTTAAAAAATTTCTCCAGGTAACTTGGAGAATGATGCCAAGTGGGACGGCATAGCAGGTGTATGAAGATGGGTGTCTTTTGCAGTTAAATAGGTGATAGAAAGTCAGGAGAGTAAAGCTTTGTAGGTAAGCTGAAAGGAAGGGTAGGGGCTACTTCAAGTGGCAAATGCATGTTTTCCTTGAAAGTATCAAAATAATTTTTTTTATAAAATGAACTTATATATTACTCAGTTTCTACTGTGTCTCCATCCACATACATTTTGTGGGCACACACGAACACGTTGTCACCCATGCACAAACATGTTTTCTCTGATACTACTAGAATTGTGGAAGTAAAATAGTTTGTTGCTAGACTGTATTTTGGGATGTCTGTGTTACCCCTCCAGTTTATGTCATAAAAATGTGAAGTAAAAATATGAGGATTTAACACAGCAGTAGTCCGGGGGCAGGGATGTGTGTGTGTTTGTGTGTATGTATAAAATTAGACCAGATCATGCCAGATTGCTTTCCTGAATGCCATGTTCAGTGGTCACTCTCATTAGCAGTGTATGATCATGTCCACATCCCCATGAGCACTGGGAAATATCCAACTTTCTAATTATTGCTGAATTAAAAAATAGACTGTGTGGTATCTCACCACTGTCTTCGTTTTGTTCTAGTTCCAGTTTTGAATACACTGTCAGGTTTGTGTAAACGTGTTGAGTTTCCTTTTCTGTGAATTGCTTACAAGTTTCCTTTGCCCATTTCCAGATGATGCAGAATTCCCAGCACGTTCTAGATTTTTAAGTCTCAATGTAAGATGATGTATACATCATCTCTCTCTCTGTCTTCCATTAGCTCCTTTATAAAAGTCCTTAATTTGGCTGAAATCAGAATAATGTTCATGTTCTTCATAGACTGCTTTTGAAGTCTTACTAATGAGTTCCTGTAACTCAAAATGTGGTAAAGAAGGGACTAAGTTTGTCTATGACTCTATGGTGACTCAGAGTTATTCTCAGAAGTTGTCTAACTGTCATAAAAATGTAGACAGTCCTGTAGTCTACGTGAGGCCTCATAAAAAGTCCACAGCTCTTCTATCCCCAGTAGCAAAGTGTGCTTAAATTTGGGAACCCCACTGAAATAAAGGGGTTTCTGCTTGGGGATGATATACTAAGAAGCTGTGTGTTGGAATTCTGCTACCCCTGTGGCTTCCTCTCTCACAGGAGCCCCTGGATCCATATTGGCACCCATCGTTTACTGAGAAGGACTCTGGCAAGAAAAGAGGCTTCCGCAGACTTTGTTTCCCCTGGGAAATATTAGAAACTGAAAGACAATACTAAGGGTATTCGGACATTGTTATTTTGGATCTACTATTCATTTTATATTTATGGGCATAATCTTGGCCTAATGCAAGAGAGAATAAAATATGATAATACTCTATTTCTAAATGAAAACTGGGAAACCATAAGCTTGTAATGTTGTTTCTGAAATGTAGGACTATCTTTAGCTAAATTTTTAGAGCTCAAAATAGCATTACGATCGTAAGACCTACGTGAAACGATTCCAGTTATCAGTTGGCTTTGAGCACCTTAAGACAGCTAGGGAAAAAATATTATGCTTTCTGAGAGCACATAAGAGAGATATGGTTAGTGAGAGGCAATGGCAAATATTACAATGCGGGTTTAAGGAAGTGTTATTTGTGCTAATAATAGTTTAAACTATATAGAAATTACTTCTTCTATGAATGTTTTACCAAGTCATCTGATAGAGATTATTCCTTGCTCGTGTAATACTGTGCAGGGCTTTGCAAGTTTTTAGCTTGTAAAACATGAATGTTTATTCTTGAATTCATTTTTCTACTCCCAGACATCGACATTTTATACCAATTCCTTTTTGACTAAGCATGTCATAGGAAGTTACGCTAATCTACTGCCTGTCAGGGATACTGAATTGCATTTCTTTATAACTTCGACTTCCTTTTGAGTTACTATGTGGCATATCGATATCAGAGTGTCAAAAACACGGAGAATAATGTTTTTCATACCATTTCCTAATACCTGTTGTGGTTTTGAATGTTAGAATATAAATGTAGAGCCATCAGTTGCACCCAAATGATTTTTATCATTGATCTGAAAGTGGGGATGGCACATTAATGAATATTTAGAAATTAGAGTCTTTGCTTTTTCAAAAAATTAATATCTTCAACTTACAGGAACACTTGCTAATGTAATATCAAAATGGAATATTGTGTTTTATCACAACTGACCCTAATAAGTTAAACTAAATTACCATGAACTTCAATTGGCCCAGTATATCAGGCTCTTCCTGGAGGACATTGAAGACATATTTTTGGTCAATGAGCAATAGAAATTATTTAGTGAACAAGTTCGGGTTTCTGGACTCATTGCATGAAGTCCCAATGCATGCTTTCAATGCTTGGTTGAAATAACTACCATGAAAAATTGCCTCTTAATTTTTGAAATCCTAGGTTTCTACCTATCAGCAAACTACTTGGTGAATTTATTTATTGATATTCTTTCATTTAAGCTCTAGATTTTTGTTTCATTCTTAGATACTTCTGTGTGTTATATATATTGCAAGAAAAATGTATAATTACGTAAAAGTCTTATTTTCGCCATTCTTAAACATTTTAATTCTTTTCTGGTATTTTTAATGACATGTTTTATCCACATGTTAATGACTACTTGGCAATAGAGAATCTTTAACAGTTTCTATTCTGTCTTAACTCTCAACATTTTAAGTGCTTTTCATGGGAAATGTTTTAATGATCAGATTTGGCAAGAAAACAGTATTTTGCACCACTGGAAGTAAGGAAACCACGAAACCTTGTACTTAACTAATATTACTTACAAGTCATAAAATGTCAACTGCAGAGTTTATAAAACTGATGATAATAATAAAGAGAATGCATAAATGATGATAGCCAAGCACATCATATTTATTGAGTGTTTATTGTGAATTCATTCTGTTGACTTCAGAAAACCTTCCTGAAATCAATCCTATCTTACTGAGGAAGAAACTGGAGGCATCTGGAGATAGAGACTAAATCTCTAGATTTGGATAAAGGTTTAGTACACCAGTTAGCCAGGAAAAAAGCCTTATTCCCAAACCCTTTGTTTATTTAATGGCCACTTTTAAGGATGTGTGGCTGTGTGATCTTAATTGAGGACAAGGTTGACTAATGCCTGGTGATGGTTGCACAGGATTCCTGAGCATGCATATCACACCACATTCACACTGCTTATAGTTTCAGGGCAATAAAACATGTAGGCCCTTGAATGAGAAGAGGAGTGTGCCAAAGTGCTCGAGGAATCCTAACAGATGGAAAATCAAAGAATGAATTATGGTAAATGTCATGGACGTCATGTTTGTGTCCCTGCCAGGTTCGTGTGTTGGAATCCTAACTCCGAGTGGGATGGTACTAGGACATGGGCCTTTGGGAGCCAATTAGGTCATAAACTTGGAGCCTCTGTGTAGGGATTAGTGTGCCCAGAGAACACTCTCTCCCTCTACCATGTGGACACACAGAGAAAAATCTGTAATCTTAATTCAGGAAATGGCCTTCATCAAAACTCAACCGAAATGGCACCCTGATCTGAGACTTCCAGACCCTGGAGGTAGGAGAATAAATTCTATTGTTTATAAACCACTCAACCTATGATAATTTGGGGTGGGTGGGTGCTGGGGATTGAACTCTGGACCTTGCACTTGCTAGGTGAGTGTTGCACCACTTAAGCTCAATCCCCAAGACCTCCTGTGGTGATTTTTATAGCAATCCAAGCCAAAGGTGATATGTGTATGTTGCACAATGTTGTAAGACTCTCAAATGATCAAGTTAGAGCAGGTGATTTGAATAAGTCTCTATAATCAGTACTAGTAAGAAACATAGGATGCAGAGAAGTGTTTATAAGGTATTTTCATCTTTCACTAAAAATAACACAGAAAATTCCCTGTATCCAGACTGCCCTATTCATGTTTTCCAAAATCCTTCAATGGATACCTGAACTCGTGGATGTAGCAAATCCTGCAATTTAATACCTTCCCATCTTAACTAAACACTTATTATGAACAGTGGCTATAATTTTTTGCAGTTTAAAGCATAACAGCAAATCTAGAATGAATTTGTTTGCTCTCCTTCACAATTTCCCAGTAGATTCATCCTGACCATAGGTCTTGGCAACTTTGGCATATTATTTCTTTCTTTCCTTATTAAGTAAAGTACTTTCATCTTTTCACTTAAAGGAAATATTTTATGGCTTCTCTTTGGCATATCAAAAATGCCAGCATGGGCTTTGGGCCTATTAAGTAAAATAAAAGTTTCTTGAGTGCAAACACTGTGGTATAGAGTGAACAATGAATGGGTAGTAGTGTATACAGTGTGGATACAATGGACAAGGGGATGACACACATCCTGGGTAGAAGGAAGCAGGACACTGAGGGATTTCATCACACTACTCACGAGAGCATACAGTTTGAAACTTGTGAATTGTTTATATCTGGAATTTTATTTAATATTTATACAGCTCCATTTACTCTGGGGAACTGAAGCTATAGAAAGTGTAGACAAGAAAAATCTCAAAACGGAGACAGACATACATCGGGGGAAGACAATCTGAAGAGATACAGGGAGAAGACAGCTATCTCCAAACCATAGAACACTGAGGCTACCTGGAGCTGGAGAGACTTGCAGCTTCCCTTTCCTTCATGGCTCTCAGGAGGAACCACCGCTGCCATCACATGGATTTTCTATCTCCAACTTCCAGAGCAGTACAACTGTAAATTTTGGTTCTTTAAGCCACCCAGCTGGAGGTATGTTTTTAGAGCAGTCGTAGCAAATGAATACATAGGTGTATATATTCAGAAAGAAATCAGGAGAATGTTCAGTTTAATTACTTTCCTTCATGGAGATATGTGAAATATATTGTCATGTAGAAAAGAAATAGCATCAAGCTAATGTGTAGAGTACACGTCTTAAATTAGAAGGGAATGAGAGAGCTATCTCTGTCGGGAGATAGAAGTTTCAATACCAGCTTTACCACTTATCTCTTGTGAACTTGGGCAAGTTGCATCAGTTTTCTTATCTGTTCAGTAGCACGACTGATGCTCCTGTCTTAATATTGCTTGCAGAGCAAATGAGAAAATGGTACATGCAGAGCATTAAGGCTTTTCCTTCCTGTGTCTGGAAGGTATGCAGGTGGTTCTTCCCCCTGCAGTTCACTGCCTAGCATGTCCTTTCCTGCCCAGCCATTTCCCTCCTCATTTTTTCTCCTTACATCATGTACTTTACCTTACTCATAGCATTTTTCACACCACACATTATTTATTTCCTTGCTTTCTAATTTATTTCCTGTTTTCCCCACAGTACATTCACTCCAGAAGGACAAGAAATACTTCTGGTCTATTATCTCCAGTGCCTAGAACATGGTCAAGCAGAGAGACAGTGATCAAATAATGTTTGTTGCACAAAAGTCTGACTGACAAGTGCTTCCCACAGTATATATCACACAAATACAGGCAGCAAATATTCACTCATTATTGCTGTCATTATCATTATTAATGTCATTATTTTAATTAATTAATGCAAGTATGTGATTGATTTACAGTGACTTGATCTATAATCCATATATGAAGAAAGAGGAAGGGTTCTTCAGTTACCACAGCTCTTGTGCATCGCAAACATGAGTAACATACATTCTCCATCACACACAAGAAATTTGAAATCTGAAACCTATTTTAATCATTATTTGAAAATGTATTCAAGGAGACACTCTACATAACTGATTCAACATTACTGTTATGACTGCAACCTAACTGCCACAGGAACCCTGTGACCTAGTGTGACCTTAGGGCCCGTTGTCAGAATCCTAATTATATTTAAACAGAAAATAAGAACAACTGCTGTTCATCCAGAAATGTCACAGTACCCTATCTGGAGGATGACAGGATAGTCCCCAGAAACAACATACAGGAATGAAAATAGTTGGTCAGAGAGTTAGCATGAAACCCAACAAGACGAATCAATACAGGTAAGCACAGTATAGTGGTCTAAAGGTAATTTATTTGGACTAGTAATCTAATTATAAGAAAATACAGTCTGATTATTATTATCGGCAAGAGAATGCCGGGTGTGTAGATTCAAAGTACTTCCTGTTAGCTGAGAGGCAGGCAGCAGTTCTGCTTCCTTCTGTAACTCATCTCAGTCGCATCGACCACTAAGCATGTAAACCCGTGTGGTGTGTCTCGTTAATATTCTTCAAAGGGATCAAAGTACACCAAGTTTTTTTTTTTTTTTTTTGGTGGTGCCGGGGATCGAACTCAGGCCCTTGTGCTTACAAGGCAAGCACTCTAATCACTGAGCTAAATCCCCAGCCCCACACCAAGTTTTTTTAAAAATTGAGGAGCTGGGTGGTCCCATGGAGACTCAACCATTGTTATGCGGCCTCATTGTGCAAAATTTCAGTGCAAGGAGGTTGCTTTGGCACCTGGAAAAGCTTTCTGTTACTCTCCTTGCTGCAATTCTTCCTTGTGCCGAGTAAAAATGCTCATGTTTCAGTTGAGCTTCTGCTCATTTATCTGACTTCTGTTCTGGAAAAACAGAGTTTGTCTGGCTCTTCTTCCAGCTGGCACTGCTTTAGTAAGTTGAAGATTGTAATGTGTCCCTTCCTTTCTTCAAGCTAAATGTCTCAAATGACTTCACAACTCTTAGATCTCTGGAAAATAGAGGCTGAAGTGGCACTGGGTCCCCTGGTGGGTTTTCATCCATTCAGAAACTGACAGAAGCCTTCTAATAGGACGTGGTCCCAAGCATTGATTCTTTGTATTGTTTCCTGTGCAGTCTGGGTTCTGTATAAATTTTTTTCCAACCCCTATGTCTTTGAGAGTTCTTCCTATTTTATTCTCCAGTAGGTTTAGTGTTTCTGTTTTAATGTTTAGATCTTTAATCCACTTTAATTTTAGCTTAGTACATGGTAAGAGACATGGATCTAGTTTTAGTTTTGGGCATGTGGTAAGGCAATTTTTCTAGCACCATTTGTTAAAGAGGATATCTTCCTTCCAGTGAGGGTGTTTGGCTCCTTTGTCGAAGATGAGGTATTTGAGTGTGTTTGGAGTTGTTTCTGCATCTTCTAGCCTGTTCCATTGGTCCTCGGGTCTGTCTTCATGCCAATACCATGCTGTTTTTATCACAGAAGCTTTATAGTATGATTGCATGTTGGGGACTGTGATGCCCCCTGCCATATTCCTATTGCCCAGAATTGATTTTGCTATTCTTGGTCTCTTCTGGTTCCAGATGAATTTTATGATTGCTTTTTCTAATGCTGTGAAGTATGTTAATGGTATTTTGATTGGAATTGTGTTAAATCTGTACAGCAGTTTAGGAAGTATGGCCATTTTCACTATGTTTGTTCTTCCTATCCATGGACATGGGATATCTTTGCATTGTCTGAAATTCCTTTCAATTTCCTTTTTTAGAGTACTATAGTTTTCAATGAAAAGATCTTTTAATTGTTTCATTAGATAGATTACTAAGTATTTCATTTTTTTGATGCAATTGTGAAAGGAATATCTTTGATAGTTCTTTCTCAGTGAGTTTGTTATTGGTATATAGGAATGCTGTTGACTTTTGGGTGTGGACTTTGTATCTAGCTCCACAACTGAATATAGTTATTAAATCTAGAAGTTTTTTGGGGGAATTCTTAGGGTCTTCTATGTATAGTATCATGTCATCCACAAATAATGATAGTTTAACTTCTTCCTTTCCTATCTTTTTTGCTTTTATTTCTTTCTCTTGCCTAATTGCTATGGCTAATGTTTCTAGACCCACATTGGATAATAGTGGTGGTAGTGGACAGCCTTGTCTTGTTCCAGATTTTAGTGTGAAAACTTCAAGTTTCTGACCATTTAGTGTGATGTTGGCCATTAGCTTGTCACAGATGGGTTTTATCAGATTTAGATATAGACCATCTAGTCCTAATTTCTGTAGTGTTTTTATAATGAATAGGTGTTGAACTTTATCAAATGCTTTTTCTGCATCTATGGAGATGATCATGTGATTTTTGTCTTTGATTCTGTTGATATGGTGTATTACATGCATCGATTTGCGTATGTTGAATCATCCCTGCATTCCTAGAGTGAGTCCTACTTGCTCATAGTGTATAATCTTCTTGATAATCCATTGCATTCCATTTGCTAGGATCCTATTGAAAATTTTTGCATCTTTGTTCATTAGGGAAATTGGTCTGTAGTTCCCTTTTTTGGTGGAATCCTTTTCTGGTTTTAGTGTCAGGCTAATACTTGCTTCCAGGAATGATTTTGGAAGTACTGCTTCCTTTTCAATTTCATTAAAGAGTTTGAGGAATAGTGGTATTAGATCAACTCTGAATTTCTTGTAGAATTCAGCTGTGAAACTGTCAGGACCTGGGTTTTTCTTTGTTGGTAGGTTTTTAATTACCTCTTCAATTTCAATGGCTGATATTGGGTTTAGAATTTTTATCTCTTTTTGATTCAGTTTTTGTAGTTCATATATTTTCAAGAGTATGTCCATTTTTCAGTGTTTTCCATCTTGTTTAAGTATAGGTTCTTGAAGTAGGTGCAGATGATCCTTTGGATTTCCATAGGGTCAGTCGTGACTTCACCCTTTTCATTTTTTATTGCATGGATTTGGGTCATTTATTTCCTTTTTTTTTTTGATAAGAGTGGCTAGGGGTTTGTCTATTTTATTTATTCTTTCAAAGACCCAACTCTTTGATTCATTGATTTTTTTTGTGTGTTGTTTTCTTAGTCTCAATTGCATTAATTTCAGCTCTGATCTTAATAATTTCTGTTCTTGTATGAGCTTTGGGTTTGATTTGTTCTTCTTTTTCTAGATGTTTGAGGTTCAACATTAAATTGTTTATTTGGCTCTTTCTGTCTTGCTGATGTGGGAGTTCAATGCAATGAATTTCCCTCGTAGTACTGCTTTCATTGTATCCCATAGGTTCTGGTATGTTGTATTGGCATTATCATTAAGCTGAATAAATTGCTTAATTTCTTCTTTAATTTCTTCTGTGACCCACCTGTTGTTCAGACAGATGTTATTTAGTGTCCCTGTGTTTAGGTGGTATTTTTTTTTCCTGTACCATTGAATTCTAGTTTTATTGCACTATGGTCTGATAGTATGCATGGGGTAATTTCAGTTCCCTTACATTTACTTAAATATGCTTTATGAGCTAGTATGTGGTCTATTTTGGAGAATGTCCCACGTGCAGCTGAAAAGAATGTGTATTCTGTTGTTGTAGGGTGGAACACTCTGTATATATCTGCTAAGTCCATTTGTTTGCAGATTTGATTCAGTTCTGATATTTCTTTCTTAATTTTTTTTCTAGTTGATCTGTCTATTTGTGACAGTGGGATATTGAAGTCTCCCATTATAATTGTGTTAGTATTTATTTGATCTTTCATGTTTCTTAATATTTGTTTTATGTAGTTAGGTGCACTGATATTTGGTGCATAAATATTAATGATTGTTATTTCTTCCTCTTGGAGTTTTCCCTTGAGAAGTATGTAGTGACCTTCTTTGTACCTCTTGATCAGTCTTGGTTTGAAGTTCACTTTGTCTGAGATTAGGATGGCTATCTCTTCTTTTTTCTGGGTTCCTGTTGCATGAAATACTGTTTTCCATCCTTTGAATTTCAATCTATGAATTTCCTTTTGAGTTAGATGTGTCGCTTATATGCAACATATCGATGTATCGTGTTTCTTGATCCATTCTGCTAGTCTGTTTCTTTTGATTGGTGAATTGAGACCATTTACTTTGATAGTTACAGCTGCTATATATTGACTTATCTTTGTCATAGATCTTTTCTGTTGTTAGTTCTGTGTTTCACGTCAGTTTAACTGTTTGTCTTGCCTGGAGGATTATTATTTGTGCTCTTGTAATTATAGTTTCATTTTTTCTTTTCTAGGATATCTTTCAAAATATTTTGTAGAGGTGGTTTTGAGGTCATGAATTTCTCCAGTTGTTCTTTGTCATAAATATCTTATTTCATTGTTGAATTTGAAACATACTTTAGCTGGGTACATCAGTCTGGGTTGGAGATTATTTTCTTTTAAGGCTTGAAATATTTTGCTCCAGGCTTTCCTTTATTTAAGGGCATGTGTTGAGAAGTCTGCTGTGATTCTGATGGGTTTACCTTTATAGGTGATTTTTTTTCTCTAACAATTTTCAGTATTCTGTTCTTTTGTTGAATTTCTGCAATCTTGATTATGCTATGTCTTAGTGTAGATTTATTTCGGTCATGGGTAATTGGGGTTTTATATGCTTCATTTATCTGTATATCAAGTTCTGTTCTCATGCTTGGCAAGCTTTCTGTCATTACATCTGTGAATAATCTTTTTAGATCCTTTACACTGTCTCCTTTTCCTTCACTCCAGTCAATCTTGCAATGTTCTTCTTTGCAGCAGCTTGCAGTTGTTGTACTGATTTTTCATAGTCTCTAGTTATTTTTAAGAATTTTTCCTTTTCATGGTCATGAAATGCAATCCTGTCTTCTAGTTCTGAGATTCTGTCTTTGCTGTCATTTAATCTTCTGCATATACTTTCAAGGCAGTTTTTGATTTCTTGGACATCTGTTTGGTTCTGTTTCATGGGTTCCTTTTCTTTCCTACATTGAGATGTCAAGTTTTCCATTGTTTTTCGAAGCTCTTCTTTTTCTTTTTTTTCCTTATCTGTGTCTACTCTAAATTTACTAAGCAGGTCTTTCATTATGATTGTCATCTCTTTCTTAACTTGGCTAATTTCTTCTAGTCTGATGTTCTCTATAGCCTCATCCATCTGTTTTTGAACTTCTGCTACTGTCATTTCTGAAAGTTTGGTTGAGTGTCTTCCAATTTCCTCTATTTCACTGTCCTCTGGATTTGTTCTGCGTGAGCTGGGGGACGAGGTTGTATTTTACTTCTGGGTCTCGTCATTTTCTTTGTACCTATATGTATTTCTCCTCTTTTAGTATCAGTGCTGATTTTTATATTTTGGTTATGGGAGGTTACTTGAAGACAAATATCAATGCTTTGTAAGGAGAGTTCTGCTCGTTCAGTGTCTTCTAGGTAAATGTGATTCTTGGCTTTTGTGGTTGTCTCAAGACTCTAGACTATGTTAATGATTACCTCAGATAATTACAGTGTTACCATATGAAAAAGTACAACTGGTTATAACCTGTATGACACACTTGTTACACTAGTACATTAGCAATAGGATCAATTACATTCATGAAATTGAATGACTGTGGTAAATACTAACTTTGTATCTTTAACCATAAGAGCAAGGTCAACACCGTTATAAAGCAGAATCCAATATAAACCAGGAATTTGTATGTAGTGGGTATCCTGTTAGTAGATGGTTTTTACCCTGCATGTAGGGGGGATAATGAGGGATAGGAAAAGGTGTAGAGGTAATGAAGAAAGTTCTAGTAGATGTAAGACTTAAAATAGGATGTTACTTATACTTTGGGAAACTTGATTAGATAGTTTAGGAAGAGTGAAAGGTGAGAGTATTGGGTCAAACCATGAAGAATCTAGACAATATTTACTCATATGAAAAATGAAAGGGAGAGAGAAAACAAAAAGAAAAGGAAAAATCAGAGCATTTGGTTGAGGAAGGAGAGATATGAGCAAGGCAAGAGTCAATAAAAGTAAAAACCATAACAACAAGAAAGAACAGGTAGACAAGAGAATGCATCAGACAGGTAACAGGATGAATAAGAGAAAGAGAAAATAGAAGGATAAATAAAACCAATATGTACATATATTATATATACATACGCATACAGTGAGATTACTCTGAAGTCCACCACTCTGTGGGGGAGGGGGTGCAGGCCAAAACCTGATTCTATGCTTGTTAGCCCTACCGAGTCTGCAGTGGTCAGTGCTGGGTACTACGTTGATCCTGGCCTCCAAGTGTGGAGTCTGGGGGCAGTTGTCAGACTGCAGCTCTCTGGGAGATCTTTTGTAGCCCACCCACATCTCCTTATCCTTTATGTCTCTAAAAATTTCCTTAGTGGTGTGGGTATTGTTGGCTTTACCAGATAGTGATGGCTTGGATCAGAAGAGAAATAAAAAAAAAATACTAATGAGGGAGAGAGGCAACAGTGCTTTGTGTCCAAGATGTTTTGCATCTTATTTGAGTTTCACCCTGCAGGTGCACAGGCTGGGAGCATCCTGACCTGCGGCCAAGCCTGAGTCAGAAGATGGAGCTCCAGTAGTACATGTTTATAGTACATAACGTTTACATTCCTTGTGAAGAATTAGTAAATGTACATCATATATCTTAATTCCTTTTTTATCCTCTTTCCCTTTTCTCCCTTTCCCCTCCATCCAACTCTTGATCTCCTTTTTTTTTTAATATTTGCAATACATAATGTTCACATTCCTTGTGTGAAGTTGGTGCATATACAAAGCACACCTTAAATCTTTTTTTCATCTCTTTTTCTTTCTCTTCCTAGCTTTTCCCTCTATCTCTTGACTCTTTCCTCTTTGAGAAATATCTGTTCCCCTACTTCCTATTATGTATCTTTTTCTCTTTACTTTTATACACTAATTTTTTCATTCCTCAGAAAAATACATTTTACACAGTTTCTCTCGATGTATGATCATAGCTTGGGAGTAAATTTTAGAGGGCATCTAGAAAGTATTTTGTAAATATTAAATCTATATTTTTCATATGTCTCATACATAGTACCCCTATTACATATACAACTTTTTTCAAAATTTTTTATCATTTTTGAATTTTTATAGTACTGCTAATTCTTGGTACAATTTTAACACAAACTATAATATTATTATGGGAGTATAACTACTTTTTATTGGTTACTACTTTTAATATAATAATATGTAATATTTCTTTATGTTTTGCACTTTTATGCATATCTCATCCCTTAAGGTAGAATTTTTATGTATTTTTGTAAATAAATCTTTACATGCAATACACACACACACATACACTCATTATGAATTAGTAGAACGTTAAAGTCACTGAAATATTTAAAAGCAATACTGTTCCATAAAACAAAATATACTGTTATGGTTTGGATCTAAAATGCCCACTAGATGCTTCATGCTAGATGGTTGTCTGCCAGCCGATGGGCTTTTTGAGCCCATTGGATCAACTGGATTATGAGAGCTCTAAACCCCAATGGATGAATCCACTGATGACCTCATAACTGAATATGCGTGTACTGGTCAACTTGCCTGTTTCTGGGATAAAAGCCTGACATTTAAAACTTGAAGAAAGAAATGGTTTATTTGTCTCATTGTTTCAGAGTTTTCAACCGATGGTCATAGGCTTTAAGGCAAAAACATCCTGGTAGAACAATGTGATGAAGCAAAACTGCTTACTTCATGGTGGCCAAGATGTCGGCAAGGGAAGAGCACCAGAGAGGAAGGGCCAAAGACTAGAAGTGGTCCCCAAGGTCGAACCTCTGTGACTCACTCTGACATGCCCAGAAGCATGCATTTCTAATCTGCTAAGTATCTCTTGGGGCAATCATTTGGTAATCAAATTGGTAATCAACCAATGCAGGGCTTATTAGGAGGTGGGACTAATTTGATGAAACAGAATCACTGAAGGCATAACTTTGAAGGTATATTTTGCCCCAGGCTTATCCTTGTATGCTGTCTGCTTCTCAGCTGCCATGAGGTAAGAAGTTTTGCTCCACCAGACCCTTCTGCCAAGGTGCTTCTGCCCCATTACAGGTCTAAAACACTGGCACCTGCTTATCATGGACTGAAACTTCTGAAACCATGAGCCAAAATGAATCTTTTCTCCTTTAAATTGCTTTTTTCAGGTATGTTGTCACAGTTATTGAAAGGTGACATATATATATTTATATTTATATTTATATATTTATATATATTTATATATATCCATATATATATCTCCATATCTATATCTCCATATCTATATATCCATCTCTCTCTCTATATCTATATATATATATAAATATATAAATATATATATATATATATAATTTTTCCCCAGGGGAAAAATTCTCTAACGTATTCTTTCTCTTGGTTTAACCTACAGAAGAGTCAAATGCATTTAAGTGAAGCAAATTCCCAAGAAACCAATAAAAAGAGATTTAGAAATTCCAACATTATCTTTTAGATCCTTGTACTGTTTATTTATTTATTTAATCAAGGCAGTAAATTGTAAACCCACATTGGTGACAATTCTCAGAAGATGGTGTGAAAGGGTTCTCGTTTTTCCTTGGAGGAGAGATATTACATAAACACCACCAACAAGCACATTTTAGAGTCTGTGTGTTCCATTCTCTTTGAATATTGCAAACCCACTGGGGTCTGTTTCTAAAGCTGTTTTGGCGGTTAATGCCACTGGAACATCTTTATGGGGAATTATCTTGTACTAAAGTTCTTTTGTTGTTTTAATGTAAAACTACTGCTACAGTTGTGTTCCCTCAAAATTCATGTGTTGACCTGTAAATCCCAATTCAATGGTAGTAAAAGGTGGAGGCCCGTGTGAAGTGATTAGACCATGAGGGTGGAGCCTTGGAGATGAAATTAATGCCCATTTTAAAGAGGCCAAGAAGCTCTCTTAACTCTTTCATCATTTACAGATGCAGCAAGAAAGCACTATCTTTGAGGCAGAGAGTGAATCCTTGCCAGATACCAAACCTACTGGCATTAAACTGAAATGACTACCTGTGAGGTCCAAGGATGGATCCGTTCTCTAGTTTCTGAGTGATGTACACACTGATTGTGATCTTAAATTCTGTGTACAGGTCTGTGCTGTTCTCTGCAGGGACACAAAGGAGAAGTCCATTGCCAGAAATAAGTCAATATTATTGGGCTCAGAGAATGTATGACACATTTTTCACTGTTCTTATTGGTTGTCTTTCTTTCTGAATCCCTCGTGAATGGACATCAGTCTGCTGTCACTCGTTCTCCTTCCTTCCTTTTCTACTTTTTTCTTCATTATTCCCATGGCTTCTTCCCAGTTTATGGCTTCTTCCCAGACAAACATGTCTGCTCGGGCCAAGAGGGTTTGTTTATCCTGATGTCCAAAGCGAAAAAAGCCATTCATGCTGAAACTTTTTCATACCACCCTGTGTCCTCAGATCCTCAGATACTTGACATATTCAACCATGAGATCTTCAACTATTCAACTGCTGCCTGAGGCTCTTTGGAGCAGAGACCAGGAGAGAACATTCTATTTTAATAAACTACCATTAGTCTTTGATGAAATTGCACAGGAATAAGGGCATAAATAGATCAGAAGATTTATGTGGAAGTATATATTAATGTTAATTTTTTTTCTTTCTTTCTCTTTTTTTTATTTTTTTAAATTTTATTTTAATGGTACATTTTCAATGTACATATTGATAACATTCATCATTGGGGATTTGTACCTGTACATGATATACCTTGTTGCTTCTTTTTTTCCCATTTGCCTCCCCCCACCCCCTCCTCCCTCCCTATTTACAAAAGCTTTGTTTCCATTTTTTCCTTGCATTTCTTATTTCTCTTGTCCCTCTGTTCCTTTCCCCCTCCCTTGTTCCCTTTCCCATTTGGACATTTTCTTCCCTTTCCCAATATAATACATTTTAGTCTTTATTTACACTTCAGTTTCTCACACCAGAGAAACTATGCGGTATTTAAACATGTGTGTCCGATTTATTTCACTTAGGAGTATGGTCTCAAGATGCATCCATTTACCTAGGAATAGCTCAAGCTTATCATTCTTTATGGCAGAGTAGTACTCCATTGTATAAAAATACCACATTTTCTTAATCCATTCTGCTGTTGATGGGCATTTGGGCTGCTTTCACAATTTAGCTATTACAAACTGTGCTGCTATAAAAATGGG
>PVJO010006687.1:0-87175 GCA_004026905.1 Hystrix cristata
AAATTCATGATTGTCCTTTCTAATTCTTTGAAGTATGTTAGTGGTATCTTGATTGGAATTGCATTAAATCTGTATAGTAGTTTAGGAAGTATAGCCATTTTCACGATGTTGGTTCTTCCTACCCAGGAACATGGGATGCCCTTCCATTTTTTGATATCCTTTTCAATTTCTTTTTTTAGGGTGCTGTAGTTTTCGATGTCTCAATTCCCGTATTAAAAGAGACAAACTGGCAGACTAGATCAAGAAACAGAATCCAACAGCTGTTGCATTTAAGAAACTCATATAACCCAAAAGCTATGTATAGACTAAAAATCAAAGGAAAGAATATCTCATGCACCAGGACCCCAAAAGAAAGTAGGAGTAGCTATTTTATTCTGAGACAAAGTAAACTGATCAAAAGAAGCAAATAAGGTCACTACACACCAGGTATGAGGGCAATATAACAGGCAGAGATAACATTTGTGTATGATTATACGCACCAAATATTGGAGCAGCTACCTTTATAAAATAAATACTGCAGCACAAAAAAGATCTAATAAATACCAAGACAATCATATCAGTAGGCATTAATATACCACTTTCACAAAGAGACAGATCAACTGAACAAAAAACAATCAAGAAATATCAGAGTTGAATCACATCTTTAAGCAAATGGACTTGATATCCACAAAGTGTTCTATCCTTCTATAAGAGAATACACATTCTTCTAAATAGCACATGGGAATTTCTCCAAATAGGTTACATATTATTTCACAAAGCATGTTTCCATAAATATAAAAGAATAAAAATCACTCTATGTTTTCGATCAGACCATATTGCATTGAAATATAAATCGATCACAGAAGAAGCCATAGAAAACTGATGAATACTGGAAACTTAATAATACACTCCTGAGCAACAAATGAGTAATAGCTATAAACAAGGAAGAGTTAGAAAATTTCTAGAATCAGATGCCAATGCCACTGCAACACACCCAAACCTATGGGACTCAATGAAAGCAGTCCTAAGAAGGAAGTTTACTGCAAACAATGCTCACATTAGAAAAACTGAGTGAGGCCAAATAAAAATCCTATTGATGAACCTCCAGGTAATTGAAAAACAATGATCCAAGCCCAATCCAAATTTAAGGGTGGGGGAATTATTTCCTCATATAGTATGCATTTCATTATGGAATTAAATGTAATGATTTAATGTATACACAAATAAACATTACTGAAGGATGATAAACACAATAGTAAAAAAAAAAACAAATTTAAGGGGGGAAATAATAAGTATCAGGGTGAAAATTAATGAAATTGAAAAAAATACAAAGAATCAAGGGCTCAAACAAGAGCTGGTTCTTCAAAAGAATGAAAAAAATAGAAAAACTATGAGCAATGACTTACATTAATGCAATTAAAAATGAAAAAAATGAAATAACAATGGATATTGTCAAAATTTAGAAGATAGTAGGTACTACAAAAATTGATATTCAACAAAATTGAAAATTTTGAAGAAATGGAAATTTTCTTAGACTCATATGAATTACCAAAGGTAAATCAACAAGACATAAAAATTCTTTACAATCCAATAAAAAAACAATGAAATTGAGATGGTTAAAAAAAAAAAAAAAAAACAACTGAGAAAAGCCCAGGACTTGACAGGTTCACTGCAGAATTCTACAAGATATTTAAAAAGGCATGATAACACCAATACTCCTCAAATGCTTCAATAAATTTGAAAGCGAAGGTGCCTCCAAAGTCATGCCTGGAACTCAGTATCACTCTCATCCTAAAAGCAGACAATGACACAAATAAAAAAGAAAAGTATGGCCAATATCCTTAATGATCATAGATGCAAAAATTCTTGATAAGATATTGGCAAATAGAACATAACAAAGCATCAAAAAGATCATTCCTCATGACCACATAGGCTTCATTCCAGGGTTGCAAAGATGGTTGAACATATGCAAATCAATAAATGCAACATACCACATAAAAAGGACAAAATCCACAAGATCCTATCAATTGATGAAGAAAAAGCATTTGACAAAATCCAACACCCATTCTTGATTTAAAAAAAAAAAAACTGAGGAAAATAGATATAGAAGGACTTTACCTTGTTCTAATGAAAGCCATTTATTACAAACCAAAGGCCATCGTCATATTGTATGTGGAAAAACTGAAAGCATTCCTAGGAAAATCAAGAACAAGACAAAAAAAAAAAAAATGCTCACTATCAGCACTTCTGTTTCACAGTAGTCAAACCATTAGCCAGAGCAATCAGGCAATAGAAAGAAATAAATGGATATGTATAGGAAAGGAAGAAGTCAAATTATCATTATTTTCAGATGACATGAGTCCCTACACAGAAGAAAGAAAAATTCCTCCAAAGTCTTTTATAATTAATAACCAAATTCAGCAATGTAACAGGATACAAAATCCGCATGCAAAATTCAATAACTTTCTTATCACCAATGATGAAGTCACTGAAAAAGAAATTAGGAAAATGATACAATTCACAATGATATCAAGAAAAATTAAATGCCTAGTAATTAACCTAACCAAGGAAGTGAAAGACCCCTACAAAGAAAACTATAAAAGGAGACTGAACAGGACATCAAAAAATGGAAAAATACCCCCTATTCCTAGATAGGCAGAACTAATATTATCAAAATGGCTATTCTTCCAAAACTGACATACAGATTTAATGCAATCCCAATTGAAGTAACAAAGCATTCCTCACAGAACTAGAGAAAGTAATCCCAAAATTCATATGGAACCAGAAAAGAACCACAAAAAAAGAATTGCAAAAGCAATCCTCGACAATAAGAGCAAAGGAAGTTTCATAATACCCAATTTCGAGTTATGCTGTAAGGCTACGGTGATAAAAATGGTTTTGACACAAAAACAGACATGTAGATCTCATGGATCAGAATAGAAAACATGGAAATACCCCAAGACACATTCAAATATTTGATCTCTGACAACATACATTGGAATAAACAGCCTCTTTAGCAAATGGTGCTGAGTAAACTGGCTATCAATATACAGAAGATTGAAAGTGAGCTTATATCTCCTACTATGTATAAAACTAAAATAAAAATGGTTCAAATGACTAAATATTGAAACAGAAACACTTAAGATGCTAGACGATATGTAAAACTCTTGAATCCACTTGTGTAGGCAAGAACTTTCTGAATAGACCTCTACTTGCGCAAGAAATAACTGCAAGAGTAAAAAAATTGGATTACATCTAATTGAAAAACTTCTGCATAACAAAAGAAATAACCAATAGACTGAAAAGACCCCCTACATAATGGGAAAACATTTTTGCCAGATATTCTTCAGGCAGAGGACTTATATCTAGAAAATAGAAACAACTCGAATAAAATAGACCTCCCCCAAATCAAAAGACCTAGTCAAAAAGGACAAGGGAAATGAATAGACAATTCTCAGAAGAGCAAGTACAAATGGTCATTAAACATATGAAAAAAAAATGTTCCGCATCTTTGTTCAGTAGAGAAATGAAAATTAAACAACACTAATATTTCATCTTATGCCCGGAAGAAAGGCATTCGTAAAGTTACCAGATAATAACAAGTGCTGACATCGCTGTGGTGACAAGAAAACTCTTCTGTATTGTTGGTGGGAATGTATACTAATGCAATCATTATGGAAATCAGTATGGAGATTTCTCAAAATACGAAAAATAGAAATTCCACTTGACCCAGGTATTCCCCTTCTACGTGTCTTCCCCAAAGATCTAAAGATATACTACAAAGATATCTGCATACCAATATTGATAGAACCACAATCCATAATAGCTAAGACTTGGAAGCATCCTATATGTCCATCAACATATGAAAGAATAAAGAAATTATGGTACCTATACGTGATGCAATACAACCTAGGTGTAAAAAAGGCTAAATTTGAGACTTTTGTAGGAACATAGAAACACCTTGAAAACAGAATATTAAGTGAAATAAATAAGTCACACAAGTTTAAATACTATATGAGTTCTCTCATTTGAGTAATCCAAAGTACAAACAAAGAGCAAACCAAAAGACCGATAAAAAGAAACAAGGAGATAGATCTTTAGCAAATGAGAAAGAAACAAGGAATCTGAGGGTGGGGAAGGGGTGAATGCCTGTGAATGTAAAAAGTTTTCGGATGCCCATGTACATTTAGCAACTACCCTCAGTGAATGTAATCTTTATATGTCATAAACATGAATTAAAAATAATAATAACAATACTAAGGAAAATGGAGAAAGAGGATCTAGATATGAAGAGAGGGAAGTGGGGGGAGGGCAAATGGAATAAGAAGAGTCAAGATATACTCAGTACATATACTCCCCTCTAAGATGCATGTAAACATCATATACCGTAAAAATTTATGAATAAAAAATAAAACTACATAAACTGAAAATTTTAGATCACAAATTTATTGCACGTTTGGTTTTATTAACCCATATGTAACAGTTTTAGACTTCCTGTTTCTTGTTTTAATTCTTACTATCAAAACATCCAAACAATTGTCTCCCTACTCTTTAGTCATTTTTAATGCATGTTCTCTGTTGGCTGCACGAAATAATTCAGCGGATTTTTCAGAGAAAGTTCTTGGTTTATATACTTTCATAATCTCTGGTTATATGAGAATGTCTTCCAGGTGCCATCATATAGAAATAGTAGGTTGACAATGTGTATAATTTGGTTCAAAATTATTTTCCACTAAAACACTGTAGATATACTTCCATCATTTTCTTGTATTTAGAATTTGAAGAGAGGGTTGGGGATTTAGCTCAGTGGTAAAGCTCTTGCCTTGCAAGAACAAGGCCCTGAGTTTGATCCCCAGCACCAAAAAAAAAAAAAAAAAAAAAAAAAAAAAAAAAAAAAAAAAAAGAATTTGAAGAGAAAAATCTGAGGTCATCATGAGTTTTTCACTTTTTCTAGGTAACCTGCTTTCTCTTCCTAGATATTTGCAAAAGTTTTTTTCTTTATCCTTGAAATTTTAAAAAGTCACCAGGCTATGTCTAGGTTTTGCTTTCTTTTCATTGAATTTTAAAGTACCTGTGAACATTTTTCCATTTTATGGAAAATTTTCTTCACTTAATTCCTTAATTATTGCTTCAGCTTAATTTTCCTTGGTCTCTGTTTCAGGTATTCCTATTATGCATATATTATATCTCCTCAACTGGCCCTCTAAATCTCTATTTTTCTCACTTTGTTTATTGTGACTTCTTTTGACTTTTCCCCTTCACTCTTTGAGAATTTCCCTGCTTTTGCATTTACTTCAGTGGTTTCTTTTGTAGACAATCCCACTTACGCATTTCTATTAACTCTCTCAAGTCCAAAAAATCATCCAACCATATCTACTTTACTAATGAACACATGTCTTTAAAGTCCTCTAACAGTTTCTAGACTTTTTATGGAGATTGATATGTCCATTTCAAAAGGAAGCATTTTTTCAATTATGTAGTTATGTTCCCTTCTTCTGAATTTAAAAGTTATTATCCTTTTAATGACTCTTCTGAGCAATGGGGTGAAAAAAATTAAAGGCAGTCTTCTGAATCAACAAAGAAAATTGAAGAAATGTCCTGTTCTTCAGTTGGAAGTGTTTCTCTCACGTAAATGCTATCATTTGATTGTGATGTGTTAACCAAAGCTTCATGTTCTAGAAGCTTCATCGGTAGTGTAGTGGTGTTGAAGTAGTAAAAGTTGTGGCTTAGTGAAACATAGCTAAGTTGAAAAGTTGTGGCTTGGTGAAAGATAGCTAAGTCATGAGAGCTTAATTAAATATTGGTCTATGGAGTGGACTGACTTCTAATGCGAGTGGTTTGTCATAAAATGAGGCTACCACATACTCTCAGAAGCTTCTACGTACAGCTGCTCTTTCTCTTTCTGATTTTCTGCCATGTTCTGGTGCAATTACAGGGCACCTCATCAGCACACTGGTAATACACTGTTCGGACTTTCCATCCACCAGAATTGTGTGCCAAACAAATATCTTCTCTTTTATGAAGTATCCCGCATCAGGTATTTTGTTTTTATCACAACACACAGAGGGCCAATACAAAAACTAATTCTCAACCTTATTATTCACATCAATAGGATAATAATCATACAATTGAGTATGTTTTAGAAAACATGGATAATAAAAAGTACAATAGCATATACACTATTACATCTTTTGTATTTAAAGTGGTGATATATATGTATGTGAGGAGGAATGAGTATGTATATATTTAAAAGACACATATAATACAGAAAAATAATATATTGATTTATATATTTGTTTATGTATCAAGTAGTTTTAGCACCCTTCGCAGGAAACACAGGGAAAGAAAGTACTGCTTGCTTAACTTTGAGGTGGGAAAATTGATGGGCCTAGAAGGGAGGAAAAAGGAGGAAAATGAACGCTTTGAATATTAAGCTTTTCTTTTACAAAAAAAAGGTGTGTTAACTATGAAAATAATAAAAAATAAGTATTTTGAAAATGTAATTGTGTTATAAGGTATAATTTACTTTCTTTGATCAAAAAGGAATGAAATATTTAGATCCAAGTGATCTACATTCAAAGTATTAAGAAAAACCTTAGAAATGTACAGATTACATCCGAGGAAAGCATACCATGAGTTCAAAAGGGAGTTGCACTGATAGTGTTATAAAGATCTACATAAGAAAGAGCTGAGATGTTCTAGAAAAGTTTCATAGACGAAATGGGACTCTGTTAATCACAATTTATAGAATAAACTTTTTTATTCAAAGACAATGAATTTCCTAATGTTCCACTTCTGTACAGATAAGTTTGTTTTATTTCATCTTGTCAGAATCTATTGTGTTTCCTTTCACTATGATTTGGATATTAACTCTTAACCATTCTTAAAGTTGCATGTACACTCAAGGCTCATATGTATATAATTCCTATAGTCCATACTAGTCTGTAGTAATTAAAATGCCTTGTAATTGAAGTCATTTCAATGTTTTCATGATCATATTTACTCATTTCAATTAGACCTGTATACTTAGATACATTTGTTATGGTTTGTGTCTAGATGTTCCCCCAAAGCCTCATGTGGTAAGAGATAGCTGGATCTAGAGTGTGTGATTACTAAATTGATCCATTGATCGGTTTGGCATCATTCTGCTGGGATCAAGGATGTGAGACTGAGATTGGGGGTGGGAGTGCGGGCCGCCCTGGGGGCAGGTAGCCTAGATAAAAGATACAGGAAGAGGCTAATTAGCTGCTTGTTTGCATTGCTTATTGGCATACATTCCTTGCATTTTCCTCACTTTACTTTGCTGCCGGTCGGCTGCCGGGCCTGCCCTGCCTCTGCCATGCCGCCCTGCCTCGGACCCAGCGGACTATAGACTGAAACCTCTGCAGACTGTGAGCTAATAAACCTTTCTTCCCCTAACTTTGGGTGTCGAGTATTCTGTCCCAACAACGAGAGAAAAGTAACTAAAACACATTGAAGTTTTTTTTTTTTTTTTCTTTTCAACAAAAAATAGGTTTAAATTAATTTTCTTGTGATTTTGAATTGTAGAACCTGGCAAAATGGGGAAATTCATTTTTCTTTCAGAATTTCAAAAATTTGCTCTTTTACTATTTGTAACAGTATTTATATAATAAAACAAAGAAATCCATTCTGTATTCTTTTCCCATTCATTTCTCCTTAAAATGCCTTTATTTTCTTTTCGAACATGGATTTCATATTGAACTATTTTAGTTTAAAAACCTCAACTTGCTTTATTAGTATTAACTACCTAATGAACACAAATTTTGGTAACAATATTAGCCTTACATGTAGGGAAACTTAGACTTGCATTCCCAAATGGTACGGGCTTCCAGATGGAATTATTGTGATCTGATTTTGGTATTGTCTAAATTTTTATGGAAAGTCATGGCTGGTTTGTTAGTATACATATCCAGAATGCTTTTGTAAGGAAATCAATTCATGGGATTTAAGTCAGAATTTTTATATACTGAAAATTACTTGAGCAACAAGAAATATAGATTAAAGTCACTGAGAAACTGCTAAGAAAAGTTTAACCTTCAATATTAATATTATGATTACTGTCTAAAACATGAATAGATCCTATTCAATAGCAAATAAGAAATATTTATTTGTAAGCAATCTAATACAAAAACCTCAACCACTACATTGGTTCAATATCAATTGGTATTTACCACATTTGTTCTTTCATCATATAAGAACTGATGATTTACCCTTAGGGGGAAACTTACATGATTGATAAGTTGTTCTTGTATATTCAAGCTCTTTTTTAAATAATTGTAGAAATTAGGTATTCAAAAGATTTTATTTTTAAAGAAGCTTAGAAAAATGTTATATGATATTTAATATCTGATGACTCAGAGCCGATACCTAAATATGACTGAAATGCACAGGTATGATCCATAATTTATAAGTCTAGACAACAGTGCAAATTTTCTTTCAGAGTCCCTTTTGAGTTTGCAAAAGATATCCACATGCTTATACTTGTTTTGGCTTAAATTTGCTGATTTATTATGTATTAAGTATGTACCATATACTTCACTAAGTGCTCTATTTTAATCACGTTATTTAATCCTCCCAGAAATGCTATAATGTCAGGAGCTATTACTATTACTATTTTAGTGGGAGGCTAAAATAATTAACTGTTCAATATCAAAAGAAATAATTTCAGAAATATAATCCTTATGATGTTGTATTTCAAATATTCAATATCTCCAGTTTGTTCTCTAAGTTCAATGCAATAGCAATCAAAATTCTATTAATTTCCATATGAAAATTGATAAAATGATTCTAAAATATATAAAAAAGTTAAAGTAAAAGACAATCCAATATAATGTTGAAGAAATAGAATCAGCTAGAGGAGTTATAACCCCAACACTGAGATTTATAATAAAGATGTAGTCTTAATGGCAGTGTATAATTGACATGAAGATAAACAGTCAAACAGAAGGGAAAAAAAAATCAACTTTAAAGATATACTAAGAGACTACAAAAAAGTCTTTCACAAAAGGACAAAACTATGATTCTAATTATATGAAGAACCTAAGGTAGTTAAATTCATAGAGACAGTAGACGGGTGGTTGTCAGATACTGGAGAATTGTTTAATGAATATAGATTTTTTGTTTTTGAAGATGTAAAACTTCTATACATAGGGACATGTACAATGGTTTGAATGTATTGAGTATCCCTGAACCGGACTTTTAAAATGGTTAAAATGCCAAATTTCATGTTACATAAATTTTGCTACAATAAACATTGTGCCAGGATATAGTATGACTAACCTTTCGATACTTACAGTTCTTCATACGTCACCTTAGTCCTTGCTCATTTGCAAACTCTTCTGCAGGGTTTTACCACTTATTTCAAAAACTCAGATTTGACCAAACAGTTTGAGTCTCACAAAATTTAGCCACCTGAGCTAGGCGGAAGAGAGATTTTTACTCACTGATTTTCATATCTTGCTCCCCAATTCCCTGCTCATCTCTGAGAAGGGTTTCTCACCTGAAACTTAAAATAAGGAAAACATAGCACGTTTTCTATAAGTAAAACTTGATTTCCTTTAAAAGACTGCTTTGGCTGGTAGAAGAAACGATGGCATATTCACAATAGCAGGTACCTGCGGATGTAGAAAGAATGTGTTCTATTTATACCTATTGCTATGACTAATCTCCTGGGTATATTGTTAAGTCTATATAGAAGGAAAGGTGGAGATAATTACTGTGATGGCTCCAGCAGCACATGTACTAAAACGGGAGATAAAATATATGGAATCGCTTATATTTTAAAACATAAAAAAAATTAAAAATAAGATATTTCTATAGGGGAAAACAGGGAATGGGAAATAGAGGGTAGACAATTTTGACTATGTTTTACAGACTGGTCTTTTAAGCCATAAAAACAACTTAATAATGAAAAACAAAATGAAAAATGTAAAACCCTAAAGCATAATGAAATAAATTAACAGATTTGTGTTACTTGGTAATTCACCTATGTAGAAAGAATATTTTTGAAGTAAATTTAAAATATAGTTATTTGGCAGTTCATCCCTAATGAAGAATTTATGTCAAATACTTTTAAAGAAATAATTTGTCAGTGAATTTTCAGTGACTTATATCCTGATGTCAAAAATAAACAGTCACCCCATATTTTGTTTTTAGCAATTATATCATTAGTAATAATATTGAAATTCATGTTCTGAATACGAGTTAATCCCGATGACCAATGGTACTGTCACAAACATTGCAATCTTCAAAATAAGATAAAATAAATGGCAATATATAAATCAAAGGGAATAATCAACAAAGAGAAGCAACAACCTATAGAATAGGAGATAATCTCTGTCTGCAACTCTTCTGCCAAAGGAGCAATATCAAGAATACATGAAGCTAAAAAAAGGAAAAAATACTAAGTGAACAAGTAACCCAATCAATAAATGGGAAAATGAACCAAAGACACTTCTCCAAAAAATTACAAATGGCCAATAATTAAATGAAAGGTGATCAACATGTTCAGTCATTAGGCAGTACAAATCAAAACTACAATGAGAGTCCATTGAACAACTAAATAACAGGATGGCTATCATCAAAAATACAAAAATAATTAAGTTCTGGAGATTGCAGGGAAAAAAGGAATGTTTATAAATGGTTGGTAGGAATATAAATTACGACGGTCACTTTGGAAATCAGTAAGGAGATTTCTCAAAAATATAGAAATGGAATTATAATACGATCCAGCTCTACCACTTCAAAGCATGTATGCACATGTTTTTTTTTAATTTTTCATTTTATGAAAAAATAAAACAAAACTTTAAAATCAAATAATAAGAGCATAACAATACTTATTATACTGTGTATTGTTACCTTCAAGTATAAGTTATACTTAAAGTATAAGACAACCAGAAAGATTTTTACAAAAAAACCTCCAACATATAATAACAGAAATCTTTCTTTTCCATAAACTAAGATAAACTAGTATTATAAATGAAACCAACCAGCATATATATTGAAATATTTTTAAAACAATGGAATTTGTAATTTGGGGAACTATTTTAATTTCTCCCTATTTCCTAATTATCTGTCTTCTATTTTGTCCTTTACTTGTATTTCTCATATAAAAGAAATCATGTGATATTTGAGCTTGTGTGTCTGACTTATTTCACTTAATATCATGTCCTCAAGTTGATATGCAATGATTTAAAGTCAGCATACTATAAGAGATACTTGCATTCCCATGTTTTTAATTGCACGATTCATAATAGCCAACTTATTGAATCAGCCTAGGTGCCCAGCAATAGATGAATACATAAATAAAATGTGGTACATTTGCATAATGCAGTGTTATCCAGCCCTAAAGAAGAATGGAATTCTGTTATTTGTGGAAAAATGGATGGAACTGGCGAATAGTATGTTAAGCAAAATAGACAGACTCAGAAAGACTTATACCATGTGTTTCTCCTAGTAGTAGAATGTTTAAAAAAGATCACATAAAAGTAGAAGGAAAACAATTAAACAAGAGGAAGGGAATCAATCAGGGGGAACATAAAGTAGGGGAATGGGAGTATGGATATAATCAAAGAATATTACATACATATATGAAAGTGTGATAAAACTCAATAAAATGGGAAAAGTTAATAAAAGTAAATTAAAACCCTTACAATTCTAAATCAAAATGAAGAATAAGTAGGTTGTGGCATAGTAATTATTTTAAAATCTATGATTGCATAGTATTCATTGAAAATGATTTATTAATATAAAATATTCAAAGGAAACAACCTATTACTCTGATCAAACATTTATCATTATTTTTGTGAGAAAATTTATTATTATTTTTGTAAGAAATGTGTCTCAGATGAATATATAGACATCTTAATGAAGAAAAGTTTTACTTTCTATATGTAGCTTTATAAATGAAGGGACAATGATAAACTTAGAAAATTACATTTTGTACAGCCTGACAAAAAAGAGATCTAAGAGATGTTGGGGATTTAGCTGAGTGGTAGAGTGCTTGCCTAGCAACTGGAAGGCCCTGAGCTCGAGCCCCAGAATGCACCCACCAAATAGATCTCAGCAAAAATGATCGATGTGTGCTAAAGGAATTAGGTGTAAAACTTTGTGTGGAACTTAATAATCAATCAAAAAACCACTAATTGATTGTAACAGCACAAACACAGAGATAGAGCTATTTAGTCCATACTAACAAAAGTGATCCATAAATTCAGTGCAATTTCTATCATAATCTCAAAGTCATTCTTTACAGAATTAGAGAAAAAGCAATCTTAAAGTTTATATGAAACCACAAAGTTCCCAAATTGTTAAAGCAACTTGGTCAAAGAGAACAAAGTTTCAGGCATCACACTATACAATTTCAAAATATACTACAAATTTCTAGTAACTAAAACAACATAGTATTGTCTGTGTGTGTCAGCTGATGAATGGACAAAGAAAATGTGACATATCTACATAATGATGAACTAGTCGACCCTTGAAAATAGAATTGTTATTATTTGTAACAACATAGATAAACCTGGAGGACATTATTTTAAATCAAATAACATAAAGAAACAAGAAAGATAACATCCACATTAAATTGGCATTTGTACAATCTACAAGAGTAGACCTCAAAGAATTAGAAGGTAGAACAGTAGCTGCCAGAGACTGGGGTGGGGGCGGGGATTCACAAATTGATAATAAGTAATAGGTATGATAAGTTGTATGATGCTTTGCACAGCAGGGTAACTATCAATACTGATAATGTATGTGTCAAAAAGCTTGAAAAATACTGATTTTTCACTGTAAAGAAATGATCCATGTTTAAGGAGATACAGATGATTACCCTGGGTTGAACAGTAAACAATGTACACATGTACTGAAACACAACATGAGTACAAAAATATGTACAATCAGTGCTTTTGTGTCAGTTAAAAATAAATTTAAATTTTAAAAATCAACTCAAAATTTGTCAAAGATTTAAGAGGTGCAAATGAAAAATATGGTGAATGCACAAATTAAATTATTACAGTAAAAGACATAGCGCATCACTTTTCCTCAAAAAACTCCTCCTCACTTCAAACACACTTATCCCATCGTTTTCATCATTTTAGAAGGCATTTTGGAAGTCCTCTTTTGTGAGCGTCTTTGGGTGTGGTGTTGCGGCTGTCTCAATATCCTGAATTAATTCAAAGCATTCATCTTTTATGCTCATCTTGACTTTGAGGAAGAGTCACGAGTCAGTCACACAGTGCCAGATCCAGTGAACAGGTGGGTAAGAGCACATAACAATATTTTCACGAGCTAGCATTTCTGATAGATCCACTTGATAGCACATTTCATCACAATTGTGATCACATTTGATAAGGACTCTTATAAAAGAGACTTTCTGAACTACTTCAGAAAGTAGCAAGAATGATGGGATAATGAGGGAGACTATCTTGAGGATTAATGGCAATGTGTCTTTTACCGTAATACATCTTTTGAATTGAAATAGTCACCGACAATTGATCACTCCTCATTAATATACAGTCCAAAATTATTTTGAAAACATACTGGAAGAAAACAGGAAAAATACTTCGGGACACTGTCCTAGGAAAAAATATTCTTGGGATGACTCCAATAGCATAAGCAACAAAAGCCAAAATTGACAAATAAGATTAGAGCAAACTAAAGTTTTTTTCACAGAACAGGAAACAAACAAGAGAGCCATTAAATAACTTACAGAATGAGATAAAATATTTACAAACTATAAAAGTGACAAAGGATTAATAAGTAGAATTATAAGGAATCCAAAATAACCAATAACAAAAAGTGATGAAAATCCAGTTAGCAAATGTGTTAAAGACCAGAAGAGACATTCCAAATTTCCAACTGGCACATGAAAAACTGTTCAATGTAACTATCAGGAAAATGCAAATCAAAGCCACACTGAAATATTACTTCACCATAGATAAATATCTATTACAGAAAGATAAAAAATTAAAAAAAAAACAAATTTGGTGAGGGTCAGAACAAAGATGGACACTTAAATATTGATAGTGGAAATGCATATGAAGTAGGGATTTTCAGAGGAATAGAATCAATGGGATATATGTATAATTATGCAAGAGAATTTATTAGGCAGACTTACAGGAACAGAGGTGAGAGATTCCACAATGACTATCAGCATGTTGGAGAACCAGAAGATCCAGTAGCTTTTCAGCCCGAGAAGTTGGCAGCTGTAGAACAAGAAAGGTCAAAGGCCCAGAAACGCCCTGGAGATTTGTTAATGTGATCCTGCACTGGATGGCTGAAGAAACTGGGGATTTAAAAGACCTACGTGCAAGGCAATAGCAAGGACTGGAGCTCTGAAAAACAGAAACACTTCTTTCTTCATTCCTTTTTTAATCATCCAGAGTACAATTCAATTAGTTGGTGTCACCCACAACCAGGGTGTTTTTCTCCCCTCTGTTTGCAGACCTACATGTCAATCATCCACAGACAAACAAATAACTATGCTTTACAAATCTTCTATGCATATTTTAATCCACTCAAATAGATTTATTATGATTAATGATCACAACCCACCCTTTAAATGCTTGACAACCAGGCGCATTTTTTTAAACCATCCTTAAACACCAAGCATAATAACAAGTTTTTAATTATGCCTAACATTGCACATCTATCCTGTGTATGAATAGAAATGCACTAATTCCATCCCCAAAATATAAGGAAAATTTTTTCTCTTGGTAATGCTTACTCTTCTTGTCACATTCCGTAATTTAAATATTATTAGGTAGATTTAGTAATACTTAAGTACTGATATTAAATCAATCAATGCTACTTTGCAAAGAAAGAAAACAAAGCGTTTTGCTTAACATATGGGTACATATGCATAATCATATTAATGGAATGGGAAAGAAATACTCATGACAATTACAGTCCCCATTTCTATAACTAGTCACGTGGTTGTAGCTGGTATTTATAACTACTTTCTGCTATGCCTTCTGTATTCCACTGACCTTCAGCAACCTCTTCAGCAAGCTTTGCTTCTTTACCTGGTGGGGTGACCCTACCTTCATTCCTAAGGGTACTGGGCCATTTGTAAAGCCTGTCTGGATTGGGTTGTTGTAGTTTCCCACTGATCTTAATAACAATACTTGGTGGTACTAGGACGTGGTCTAAGGGATCTGCACTTGAAACATATTTTTCCTTACCTCCACTGTGCAGTAATCATTCAGTTTCTCCTTGGCCAAGTGGATCAGTCAGCCCTGCCAAAACCACAACCCCCTTTTAAGCTTGTTGATTCAGAAGCGCCCACAATAACCAGGGAAGCCTGAGTTTCCATTTCATTAAAATCATTGCTGTGCCTCCTGGAAGAAGTTTTGTCCCCGCTGGCACTAAGACTTCTAGGCCAGCAGAGCATAAGACTGTAGGAAAAAATGCTCAACATTACTAATACCATCAGGAAAGTGAAAATCAAAATCACCATGAGATATTTTTTCATTGCAGCTAAAATGTCTATTACCAGAAAGGGAATAAAATAAAAAATGATGGGTGAGGATGTGGAGAAATGGGAGGCCCTAAATATTGCAAGTAGGAATACCAATCGGCATAGCTATGATGGAACACAGTACAGTGGTTACTCAAAAAAATAACAACACAACTACCAAATTATTCAACAATTCTTTTACTGGATATATAGCTAAAGGAAATAAAATCGGTGTGTTGGAAATATACCTGCACTCCCATGATTATTGCAACATTATTTGCTATATGCAGGATATGGAATCTGCCTATTTGACCATCAATGAATAAATAATGAAATTGTGATATATGGCTGAATGTACTTGGGCTTGTTTCTGGAAACTTTATTCTGTTCCGATGATCTGTATATGTGCTTTCGAGCCCATATCATCCTGTTTTTATCAATGTAGCTTTGTAATATAACTTGAAATCTAGAATTGTGATACTGTATACTTTATTTTTGTTGCCCAGGGTTGCTTTCATATTCTGGTTTTCTTCCAGTTCTATATAAATTTTAGGATTATTTTTTTTCTAGTTCTGTGAGAAATGCTGTTCCTTTTTGATTGAGATTGCAATGAATCTATATACTAGTTTTGGTAGAATGACCTTTTGACAATATTGGTTCTGCCTATCCAGGAAAAAGGAATATCTTTTGTCTTTCTGATGTTCTTTTTGATTTTCTTTTTCAGAGTACTGTAGTTTTTGTTGTAAAAGTCTTTCACTTTCTTTGCTAGCTTCATTCCTAAGTATTTAATTTTCTTGAAGCTATTGTGAAAGGTGTTTTCCTAATTTCTTTCTCAGTGGGTTCATTATTAGTATACAGGGATGCTATTAATTTTTGTGTGTCGATTTTGTATCTGCTATCTTCCTGAATTTATTAGTTCTTCTAATGGAAATTTTTGGTTTTTATATGTAAAGAATCATGCCCTCTGTGAATAAGAATTGTTTGATGTCTTCCTTTCTGATATATATTTCTTGTATTTTCTTCACTTGCCTGATTTTTCTGGCTAAAATTTCAAACATTATGTTGACCAGGAGTGGTGATAGTGGACATGACTGCCTTCTTCCTCATTTTTAAAGGGAAAGCATTCAATTTTTTCTCCATGTAATATGATCTTAGCATTAAATCGAGACAAGATCTTTCTAGCCTTTAGCAGATGCTAAAGATTTGAACAAACTGTGAAGGGAAAACTACAAACAACTGAATAAATTTGAACACTGACTGGATTTTTGATAATAGTAAAGAATTGCTATTTTTAGCTGATGGTATTATGGTATGCTTTAAAAATGACATATATCTTTTAGATATGTACTGAACTATTGTTATTGAAATGATATAATGCCTAGTATCTTATTAAAAACAATCCACTGAAATAGGGAATGGATACATTGTTGAGGACATAGGTGAAACAGTATTATCCATTAGTTGATAACTGTTGTAGTTTGGTGTGGTTACATGATTCATTGTAATGTTTTTTCTACTTTTTGATAACTTTGAAATTTGCCATAATAAATATTAAACTATAAGTAACTTTTTAATTACTCTTTAATTTTCTTAATTTGTTTTGAAATATTCTTTCTTGGTAGAGTTTTTGATATTCAAAAGAGTCTACTTGACCAAATTAGGAACTTGCTGCATTATTATATTCTCCTAAATGGGAGAGTGAACTTTTTTCTCCATAAAATCCAAAAGTCATGAAATTATGGGTCTGATTCTCTGGTATTTTATACTGTTAAATCAACAATCCATCGAAATGCTAACGATGAATATGTATGTATAAGAAACATAAATCACATGTACAGTCATTACTAATTTACATTTCAAATTTAAACTTATTTTAAACATAGAATTTGCAAAAATAGTACAATGATCTCATATGCCCCTGACCGAGCTTTCTTTAATGCTAGTATGTTACCTCATTGTAATAAATTCTAGAATTAGGAAAATTAAAATTGGTCTAATTCCAGTATTCAACAGATCTCAAATTTCCTCATCTTTTCCACTAATGTCTTTATTTTTTAATTTTTAAAAATTTTCTTTCCTACATTATCATATTGATAATTCATGATCTACAATTTCTAGTGTTTGTTTTTATTTTAATGGACCAAGAATTATAGAAAATAAGTCACTGGAAAGGTAGAAACGTTGCACATACTGTTTATTCCAATCTTTAGAGTTGTCTAGTTCACATCAGATTTAAAAGCAATTTTACTTTTTTATTACCTTTCAGTTTCGGTAAATATACATGATACAATCTGACCATTTTGACCTTTGGCAAGTATAGTGTTCAGTGATATTAAGTACATTTACATCACCGCTCAGCTATCCTCACAATCCAATTTCACAACGCTTACATCATCTTAACTGAAAATTCATACTCACTAAACAATAATGCCCTATTACATCCCCCACTCCAGAACCTGGTAACCTCTATTCTACTTTCTGTTCCTAATGAAACTGACTCTTCCAGATACCACATGTAAGTGGAACCATGTACAATTTGTTCTTCTACTTCTGGGGTATTACATTGACCATAATGTCTTCAAGGTCAATCCGTGTTGTAGTGCGTGTCAGAATTCCATTGCTTTTAAATCGGAATGATGTTCCATTCCTTGTATAGAAAACATTGTATTCATCCATTCAGCCACTGATGGGCACTTGCATTGCATCCACATTTTGGCTATTACAATCAATGCTACTTGTAACTATGTGTGTACTGATACTGTCACTGTGAAAGGGGTGGGTATAGGTCGGGTTCCTGTGCACAAGCAATGAATTTCAAGTGTATGCCAAGTAACAAGTGGCAAGCAGCTACACTTGTTAAAGACCACAGGAAGTTATGCTCAGGACATGCCCATGCCAAAAGATAAGTCACAGACAGAAAAATGGTGCTGAGGTGACGGAAAAGCAAAAGCACTGCGCACAGGTCATAGCATACAGCAGCAGTAAAAACAACCTCCGATAAATCAGTCTTTCAAAATGTAAAGGGTGTGCACCTCCCCTGAATCTCTAGGTATGAGTGACAGGACTGATCGACAGGGTGCTGTGTTATCTCAGGGGCCCTCAAGAGGCATGCTTGCCCCAGAATTCACTCTGATCCTAATGACACGTATGGCATGTGGTACATATTTATGAACACTTAATGAATTGGGAGTCGGGCGATGGTGACTGAAAGTCAGGCTAGGAGATCCAACACGGATGTGCGCTTGCCTAGAGCATTAGAGATCGCCTCAATTTTTGTTTTTTTTGTTTTTTTAATTTTCTATCTCTCTTAGGACAATGGAAGGAGGAATGGCCATAAAGTGCTGCTTAGAATTATATGAGTGGAAGGCAGTGACTTCCTCAGCTCTATTGCTTCTAACTGTGCTAATGCTATCTAAATCACAGCCTTCAATTCTTTTGCTGCATACTTACAACTGGAATAGCTATATAATATATTATTTCTAAGTTTAATTTTCTGAGAAACAACCAAAGTACTTTCATTGTGGCCATACCATTTACATTTATTCCAGGAAAGCACAAGGAATCCATTCGTTCTTCTTGCTTGCCAACACTTGTTATTTGCTTTGTATAATAGCCATCCTAGTGGGTGGAAAATAGTACCTGGTAGTTTTGATTTTTACTTTCCTGATGATTAGAGTTGTTGTGTATCTTTCAATATGATTATTGGACAGTTGTACATGTTCTTTAGAGAAATAACCATTCAAATTCTTTGCCTACTTGAACTGATTTTTTTTAGTTGTGGAAGTTTGTATATTCTAAATATTACTTCTACACAATAAATAATTATGAATACTTTCTTTCATTCTGTGAATTGCCATTTTATCCCAGTTTGTAAGTTCAATTTTGGTAACATTCAATTCATCTATTACTTGGGTTTTTTGTGGCAAAATTATTTTAATTTGAAACTTTCTTTTTTTGACATTTTAATTTTATTATAATGGTACATTTTAGCTATACATAGTGATAACATTCATCATAGGGGATTTGTACATGTACATGATATATCTTGTTGCTTCTTTTTTTCCCATTCCCCTCCCCTCCCTTCACCTCCTCCCTCCTTATTTACAAAAGCTTTGTTTTCACTTTTTTCCTTCTATTCCTTATTTCTCTTGTCCCTCTGTTCCCCTCCTTGTTCCCTTTCCCATTTGAACACTTTCTTCTCTTTCCCAATATAATACATTTTAGTCCTTATTTACACTTTCTGTTTCTCACACCAGAGAAACAATGTGGTATTTAAACATGTGTGTCCGATTTACTTCACTTAAGAGTGTGGTCTCAAGATGCACCCATTTACCTAGAAATATCTCAAGCTTATCATTCTTTTTTTTTTTTTCTTTTTAATGTACTCTTTTTATTTTTTTAAATTTTTTAAAATTATATTTTAATGGTACATTTTAGATGTACATAGTGATAATATTCATCATAATTTGTACCTGTACATGATATATCTTGTTGCTTCTTTTTTTTTGCCATTCCCCTCCCCTCTCTTCACCCTCACTTCCCTCCTTATTTACAAGTAAGAAATAGAAGGAAAAAATAGAAACAAAGCTTTTGTAAATAATCAAGCTTATTATTCTTTATGACAAAGTAGCACTCCATTGTATTAAATTTTTTTTTCTTTATCCATTCAACGGTTGATGAGGATTTGGGCTGTTTCCAAGATTTAGCTATTACAAATTGTGCCGCTATAAACATGGATGTGCATATATCACTGTGATATGATGTTTTAAATTCTTTTGGGAAGATCCTAAGAAAGGGGATAGTTGGGTCAAATGGAATCTCTAGTCCTAGTCTTTTAAGGAATCTCCACACTGATTTCCCTCAGTGGAACAGATTAGAAGATGTATAAACAAGTCCAAACACTTTCAGCACCTTATGTTTGACAAAGGGGCCAAACACCCTCACTGGCAGCAAAATAACCTCTTTAATAAATGGTGCTGGAAAAACTAGCTCTCCACATGCCAAAGATTAAAACTAGACCCATATTTTCCCCACACTCTAAGCTAAAATCAAAGTGGATCAAAGACCTAAATATTAAAACAGAAACACTAAATGTTCTGGAAGATAGAATAGGTAAAACTCTTGAAAACATAGGTGTAGACAAAGACTTTATGAACAAAGCCCCACCTGCCTAGGAAGTATCACAAAGAATCAGCAACTGGGATCTAATCTTATTAAAAAGCTTTTGCACAGCAAAAGAAACCACCAAACCCACAGAGTGGGAAAACAGTTTTGCCAGCTATTCCTCTGGCAAAGGACTGGAATTTTGAATATATAAATAACCCAAAAAATTAGATTCCCCAAATTTAAAGACCCAATCCAATAATGGGCAGCTGAAATGAATAGACACCTCTCAGATGAAGAAGTAGAAACAGCAAATAAACATAAGATTAAATGTTCAATATCACTGGTCATTCAAGAGATGCAAATTAATACAGCACTGAGATTCCATTTCACTCCAGAAAGAACAGCTATTATCAGTAAATCAGCCAATAACAAATGCTGGAGGGGCTGTGGAGAAAAAGGAACCCTTCTCCACTGTTGGTGGGAGTGTAGACTTATCTATTACTTGTTATCTGAGCTTTTGGTGCTATGTCGAGGAAATAATTCCCAAACCCAATGTCAGGAAACATTTTTTTTTTAATTTATATGAATTCTATATATTTTTGGCTTAAATTTGTAGATTTGAAAAAATAGCTACTTCTCTCAGTCTTTGTAGAATGACTCAATGAAGAGGCAATCTCTAATTAACAGGCACTTTTTGAGCCTAAGGATCAATTTGAGGTGAGTTTTAAGGTTTTTTCCAAGTCTTTTCCGAAAATTTCTTTTGCCTGGGCCAGTGTATGACTGTCTTCGTTTCTTTTCCTTTTCCTTTTTTTTTTTTTTTTTTTAACACAAATGTCTTTAAATGTCTTAATTTCCTAAAGGTTCTTGCCTCTGCCTCTGATTTTTGGGTGATTTTAAATGTTCTATTATATATCTTTATGTGATCTCTTGTCCCAGGTATCTGTGAGTCTATAATTCCCCTGAAGTAATGAGCAATGACTGCTATTATTCCCTGTCCGATACTCAAGCTAGATGAAACATTGAGCAGTCCTTTGGGCACCTCCAGATAAACCCCAATGTTGCATATAATATCTGTTTAGCTCCCTCCAGTTTAAGAATGAGAATTAGGAACTGGGTTCCCACATCTGCTAAAGCAGAAAGCAATGGAGAGTAAAAAATTATACAGGATTTCCTACCATTTTAAATGTGGCTTTTTCTTGGTTGGGTATTCACATAGTTGTTGTCCAAGTCTGACTGATTTACACAGCTCTGTAAGGGTTTTTCGGCCAGTTTCTATTTTTGTTCCTTTTGTTTTTACTTTTGTAATGTTTCCGTGAAGGAATAAGGCCTTGGAGCTTCCTAGTTATTTTGCTGACATCTCCTATTTATTTGTTGTTTTCAATGTTTTCAAAGGTTCCAAAACTCTCTTTGATACACAGATTTCATCAATTCATGTAATATTATAAGCACAAATGTCATAAAAATATAAACAATTATTACTTTATATGTATGTATATTACTCATCTAACAGCAAAAAAGGAAACATATATTAATTTTCATCAATTACATTTTAACATTCAGTACATTGTAGCAATTAGTATTTTTTACTGAAAGAATGTAAAATATACATTATTTTGATGAACCAGGGAAGGTGATGACGTAAGAGATAGTGTGTGGCCAAGCTGACTGGGGAAATAAACGGGACCTGTCAATTGCAAGATCCCAGGACAGCGCCCTGGATCCCAGGTCCTCAGACTGCATGTGGAACTTCTCGTGGCTTCCCGTGAAATGTAGACTGCATATAAAGACACAGATGCCACGAGCAGCCCACTATTGTGATCCGTCATGATAGCCCACCCTGCATCTTATGGACACAGAGGGCATTGTTATTTTTGCTTTTACCCTTTCTTATTTTCATCCTAAGTTCACGCTACTAGAGCTAGTTCTTCCCTTACTCTTCACCCTGCACTTTTCAAATAAATTTGTGGCACCATTTTTGGCTTCTCATCCAACTGTTTGTTCAAGGCAAGAAGGACCTGGAATACTTTTGATTGGTGAGCCATTTCTAAGGGAACTACCTGATGACAATGAGACTGGTTGAGATTATTTATTAAATGACTCTTGTGAGAAGTAGTATCTTATTTAAACATTTCCAGAATTTTCCTCTTTCTTGTAGAAATGAATAGGGCTTTTGGAAGGGACATTTTGGGGAAACATACTAAAAAGTATTTGAAATGCAAAGGCAGTCACATTTATGACACAGCAAGATATAAAATAATATGTATAAAGTTTAACTTTCCATTAAACCAAAGTCTCCATTATCATGTACATGTATATGCAAAGAAAAGACCTTACTTCGAAGACTTCATAAAACTCAGACTGCATTAGGATTCCATAAATATCTACCTCGCTATTTCACAGTACATGATAAAAAATGGAAAACACTTGTTCAGACTTCATGATTAATGTATGACAAAATGCATTAGTCTTCCTATTAAAGACATTGTTCATCAAAGCTTCGGAAAGACACGAAAAGGATTAAGCAAAACTAAACAGAAACAGAATAAACATTAAATGCAAGATGCATCTAAATTTCTGATGCACAAATATGATTTTTCTAAGGAAATAATATTTCAACCCTGTCTACCTGAATTCGGTTATGTTTCAGCTTTCAGAGTCTGGTTGAACCTTTGGGATTGTGTCTTTCAAGGAGGAAGTAAACACAGTGCTTATTGTCAAAATCACTTAAAAGCTTTTAAATGGATCATAGGTTGTACAAGGAGGCTGTGTCGCTAAACCAGAGCGTCTATCATGCTTAACCCATAACAGCTATCTCAATTTTATTTCTCTTTGGCAGAGACTACCTCTTATGCTGGAGTTTAAAAATGCCAGGTACTTACTTAGTTTCCCTTAAAGGATATGTAATAAAATCACAGTTAATGGAAAATATGGGGAAACTTCTAGAGTGAAATGTTAGGGGAAATATTTTCTTCTGAGATTAAAAAAATACATTTTCAGGTAAATCTCCTACTATTGCCTTATTCTTTTGGTGTTGACATTTTAAAATTCAATTTGTTAGCGGAAACTGTCATCTTTAAATCATGATAAAATAGCTAATATCATTGCAGAGAAACCAGTCTGTAGCCCTGGTATTGGCAAGCTGCTAAATTAATAAACTCACAATCTTCCTACATCCATACTATTTGTCATGTTGCATAATTTAAAGTATCGGGGACCGACATGATATTCTCTGATTTGTAGATGAAAGGATACTAAGGTTCAAGTAGAAATGGCTAATTAGGATAAGACATAAGCAAACTTGAAGTGAAGTTTGACACTAAAATTGTATGCAGTAGAGACCTGTTTTAGTCAGATCAGGTAACAGATTTTTTTAAACGGAATTTTGCCAAAGTTTGACAAATTGAGGTAAAAGAAATACCCAGCACCACCCTACTTAGGACCTTTAAAGTGGGGTAGGGGGATACAGATGCTTCATGACTTAAGATGGAGATATATTCTGATAACTTACCTAACAACATGGCTTAGCAATAGAGGATATTATATAATATCAGTTATTTATTATTCTAATTGTGTGGCTGACTGGAAGTCGTTACTTGCTATAGCATATTACATATATTTAGCCTGTTGGGTTTAGCTCAGTGGTAGAGTGCTTGCCTTGCAAGCACAAGACCCTGAGTTCGATTCCCAGCACCAAAAGAAACCAAAAAAAATTTCCCACCACACTCAATTTGTCTGCCCAGTTCTTTGTTTGTAATGAAAAAGAACCTGGAAATTTAGAACACGGTATCACTCCAATATCATAATCCCTTAGGAGTCTACTGAGCTTGACTTTCATTAAAATTAGTTTTCCTTATTGTCTCCCTTTCTTTCCTCTCCACCTGTATGAGTATTTTTTCTAGTTTCCTTCTCTTTTTCTTCTCTCCAGGGCTCTCGTTTGTTCCTCTAGAGCCATTTGGAAGGAAAACTTAAATGCTGTAACCTTGTGTTGTTAACAGTTAGGGAAGGGACATAAAGTAGACAGGGAAGCCAGAGTGAAACATCTTTATTTGTACGTGAATGAAAAACACTAATTTTCACTGCCTCCTAGGGAGAATTCTAGTGTTACTGTATGTTTATTATAACTGACCTGGTTCCATTAAAAGAAATTATGTACTTGAGGGGCCACAAACTCTGAAGAGAAAAGACAACGGCTCTCTCCCTCTGGCCTAATCTGAGTGGACCTAGGTGACTGGTGTCTTAATGGAGCCATACAATATGATTACATTTCACAAGTATAAATACCATTCTTGTGTTACAAGGAAATCTGATATCGCCCTGTTCAGGTGCAAATGACGAAGGGTGGCCATCCCCCAAAGTCTGAGCTAGCCAACAACTCTATGTGTTTGGGGCTTTCCATGGAATGTAAAAAGGCAGTCCTGGCCTATTGTTGACACTCAGGAAGAAAATCCCCATAAGTATCAAGTTGTAATCCTAAATACTTCCCTTGCATAAACTCTGGCTCTAGCCAACAAATAAACTTTTAACAAAGTCTGAGGTCATTACTGGAAAAACCAGTTACTCATGCTTGCTTGCAAATTGTCCCATCCAGCTTTTGTCTAAAAAGCAAAGGTTAAAATTGGAATTAAAAAGAAGGTGAGTGTTAAGTTAGAAAAAAATCCTTGTCTCATAGCTCGTATAAAATCTGGAAATAGTATTTTTAAAGGTTGGTTTTATAAAGTTTATATGATCTTGAGAAATATGTATATATGATTCTGTGTGTTGTCGTTGAGTACAAATTACGCATATGTCTACATGACAGAAATCCTATTTAACTGCTTGTATAATCAGCCTGAAGTTATTTTAGTTCACATGACTTTGGTGAATCTTTGACAAATAAGTTAATTTGAATATGTCGCCAAAAGAGAAAAAAGCCGCCTTCAGAATTGTTAACATATCATTGTCTGAATTGCTAACCAACCAAGATTGTATTTTAGGTATTCGAGATTCAATATCTAATACTTCCTATGTCTTAAATACAACAATTTTCCAAGTTATTTTGTTTTTTGGTTTTTTGTTTTTTCCTTTTGAAAAGGAAATTGCTTGGGTAACTGACTTGTATTTGCATACTGTCTCAGATTTTGTGGGTAACCTAGAGGTTAAAAATAAACTGGATGGGTATGAGTAAGAGTTATAAACTTATGTGATATAAGTAAAATTTCTGATTATTTGTAATTAAGTTAAAACACTAAAATCATTTGTTAAATATATATTTGAGTACTCTTAGTTTCTACTTCGTGATGTAGTGAGATAGGAGATAGGGTGTGGCAAAGTTGGCTGTGGAAATAAGCAGGATTTGTTAATTACAATTATTTGGCAGGACAGTGCCAAATAGCTCTCAGGACCCCATATGTAGAACTTCTCCTGGGATCCCATGAGATGTGAAAGGCATAAAAGAGACGAGACACCATGAGGAGCCCGCTATAATGACTCTTCATGGTAGCCCACTTTGTGTCTTCTAGACCTGAGTGTACTTTTATTTTTGCTCTTTTTCAACTTTTCACTTTTCTTTGGTCCAAGCTTGTTCTGCAGAGCCAGTTTTTTCCTTACTCCTTCATCCTTCACTTTTCAAATACATTTTTGGAATCATTTTTGGCTTGTCACATCCAATTCTTTGTTTGAGGCAAGAAGGACCCAGAAAATGTTTAATTGGTGAGTCATTTCCAAAGGAACGAGATGATATCAGCAGTGTTGAGAGATACCTGATCTTTCGTTAAGCTTAAGAATAACTATTCTAAAGGGAGGATAAGTATCTAAGAATGAACACTTTCATCAAAGTACAATTTCATTTTAAAAGTTAATAAGTTAGAGAAAATAAGCTTTGAACAATATCTTTTAGAATGATTAAGGGTCATATTTGTTCATCATTTTAGGATACAATAGTCAATAATTTCATATGAGCCACTAATTTAATAGTTAAGTAACAGTTTTAGGAAAACATTTTTTGTTTTCCTGAAAAGACTATTCCAAATAGAATGAATTGCTGTGATTCATATGGCCTAGCAATAAATATGCTTATGTAGTTTAATGCTACTTGTTCTAACAGAGCGTAAAAAGGCTTGTTTGCTTCTGTGCAATAGGTCCTTCTTTCCATTAAATACTTAAAATTGTAATTTGCAAAAATCATTTTGTTTTTGTGTTAAAATCTTCCAAAGTTTAAAAACAAAAATCTTGGACTTTTTCTTCCACATATATGTTTTTTTTTCCTAGATAAATGTACAATGCTTAAATCTATATATAAAATTTATAATTTTTCTGGGATACAAATGTAGGTTTTAGACGATTGACAAATACTTAGAAACATAAATGAGACTATAAACTAAGTATAGACATAGACTGAGTTCTAAAAGTTTATAATTACTCATTGTCTAAACCATGTTAGTGTGCTTAATCTCAAGAAGTTTGCATGTCATAGTGTTTCTTTTCTTATCCTTAGCTTAAAATACACTGAAAAAAAATGATTCTAAAAATATACTGGTAAATTATGTATGATTTCTGATTTCTGATTTCTGATATGCCAGCACTTGGTCATGATCTAAGAGTTACTTTTGTACCAAATTAATCATGGAGTAGTATAACTTTTGAGGAAATCATTTTTGATTGGAAACAGTTTATTCCAAAAAAAATTTTTTTAGATGAAAAGTCATTCAAAAGACAATGCATGGGGACAAGACCTGAATTTTCAAGTCTTTATGTTTAAAACAACAAGAATTTCTTAAAATATTGATTTTTTTCTTGTTAAAATTTATGATAGAATTAGCATAAAAAAACTTTACTTACATTAAAATAAATTCTTGAGTTTTCTTTTGTTAGGATTAAATTACACAGGGAAATTAAATCTTAGGGATTTGGGGTTTATTAGACATCTGTTTAAAGATTTTTTGATTGAATTTTGTTTCATAATTCTGGTTAACTGCTATTATATTTAATATGCCTTATTAAAAGCTGAATTGTCTTGGTATAATGGGGCCAATCATGATTGTCTTAATATGCTACAAAAGTAACTAAATTGTATTGTTGAGTTGCTGCCTTGTGTACTGCTTATAGTCATTAGGCTGGCAACAGCTACATTCCTCTTAGTTGGTAAGGGACAATGTAGTTTTTTTTCACTTTCATTTCAAAACATATTTAGAATCAAAGATTTCATTGAAATATATTTAAAAGCTAACGGTACAAACTCTGTAAACCTGAGCCACTGCTGCACCAATTTGAAGAAAGAAATCCTGGACAGAAAGGATGTTAAAAGGGCAGTGTTTATTGGAACTATAAGAAAAAAAAAAATGCTCCCATTCATCAAGAGGAGTCCCAGGAATTGGGGTGTCATGTGGACCCTTTGTTGAGACTTTTTTATGCATAAGCAGAACTTATGGGAATCGATTATCTATCAGAGATGCCTTGCCTCGGTGGGTTTAAAATGACCAACTTGAACCCGGGCTCTCTAAACCAGTTACTCAATATGTAGAGTTTAAATAAAGCCAAGAGTTTAGAGAGGACAAAAGAGGAAAACAAAACAAAACAAAACAAAACAAAACAAAACAAAAAAACCCTGATTATTCTGCATTTTTAAATTCCTCCAAACCTGGGCCTGACTATAAGGAGGGACTGTGGCTTAGCCCAGAGTGTAGGGAGGGGTTGCACTTCATTTTAGCTGAGGATCTCCTTTCCTGGCTAAAGTTTTAGATTTACTACCTATTCTAGAATTTTAATTTCAAAAGTCAGGACTGACCATCCTGACTCTACCTTGTTCTCTGTCCCTTGCTAGCTGCCTATGTATGAGCTAAACAGCTGAATTGAATCTTACAGGATGTCAAAACCTAACTAAAGAGTTGTTTTTTTTTAGTTGTGCTGTAAATATATACCTAAAAACTAAGTCATAGTTTAAAATACATTTAAGATGTGATAAATATCTATCTATCTATTCATAGTTGGTAAGTAGGAATTCCTATAGTCTGTAATCAAAAATTTTCCAGTTGTATTTTGTGTATCTAATAATTTCTAAACTTCATACTAAAATGACACAGTCTAATTAGTAAACTGTAATTCTTTGTATTTCATTTGGCATGGCTAAATAGAGTGCTTGAGAGACTGAGTCAGGAGGACTGGAATTTCAGTGCACCATGAGCAATTTAATGACTTAGCAAAATCCTTTCCAAAAAAAAAAAAAAAGCAGAACGAAAGAAAAATGGCCTGGGATTGTCACTCAATGTGAAGGCCTTGAATTCAATCCCCAGTCCTTCAAAACAAAAATTTAAAAAATATTTTTATCCATAAATTATAATTTACATTGGTTTGCATCAAAAAACGGATTCAAATAATAAACAATGCAACATTCTAGCAGAAATAAAATTCACAATTTTTTAAAATTATCTTTGTTATTGTTTCTTAGTTCAAATCTGCTGTACATACCAGGTTTCCTCCTGTTAGTTTGTTTTACATTTTCCTTGAAAACTTTGCAAAAATTGCTTATCTAAATTCAAATTTGTTAAAATGCCATCATCTATAAAATTGGAGAGCAAACTTCATGATGGACTCTAGGTAAAAATAGTCTAAGCATTACTCTTTCTGAACCTTTGTTGTTGCTTAAATGTGACTACAAATGGTGCTTAACACTGACTTAAATTCTTTCTCATTTCCTTTCCAACGTGGAACATAACCTGAATGACCACCAGGAAATCTTCCTCTGGCACAGAGGGACCTGCCCACAAATAGCCAGTTAGCAAAGTCTTCAGAGAAAAAATGCACTCTTAGACAAGAAAAATTATGTGAATCAAAAAGAGCTGTTTCAACTGTACCAGAAAAACAAGCAGGAGCACAGAGGTTATAGAAAAAGAATCCTTATGCATAACTGCCTAAAACCAAAGGCCCTTCCAGTAGATGGAGCTATTAGCTAGCTCTTGGTTTTGACTTCATAATCTTTAATGGTACGTTTTCAGTCTCAAGCATCTGGTTCCTCTTACGGCCAAGCTGCCTTTGATGTAATCTGTGCACCAAACAAAAAAGCCAAATAGATGGCACAGCACATCTAGTCCCTAAAAACTGGTGGATGGACTAAACCTCAGAGTAATTGTAACTGTATTAGTCAGATTTCCTGTTGCTTGAGAAAATTACCTAATACCCCAAATTTAAAGGAGTAAGTGTATATTTAGTACATGGCTTTATAGAATTTAGTCCACGGTAGGCTGTCTCCAAAGCAGAAATGGCAGGTTTAGAAGGGTGGCATGTAACAGAGCTACTCAGTTCACAGCAGCTGGGAAGCGGAGCAAGGGGAGAGCACTAGAGAGGGAGGGGTGAGGGACCATGCAGACTCCAAAGTCACACATTCGTGACCCACCCAGACACGCCCACAAGTCAGCTTTCCTAATGCCCTGAGCAGAGCTAATCAAGTTGACAGTTCAGTTTAACTTTCACAAACTAAGAGGTTAAACGAATCTTTAAAAATTAGGATTGACTTTTAAAAGATAGACTACTTCTCCAGCTTCTTCACCCTGAGAGTAGAAACTGCCACTGTCCAACCCCAACACCAAGGAAGATTCAACATTCTTTGGGCCCCTCTGGTGGACCAAGGCCTAGATAAATCTACATACACATATTTCTTGCCTTTTGTTCTGCCCTTTCTATAAATTAGAGAACTTTGGTACATACAAAGGGGGTCGAATAACTCCCCTCTCAATTTAGCCAAACTAATTAACTCTTTGTCTCCCCATGTTGTGGGCTTTTCTTGTACACTTGATGGTGTGTAGGCGAATGAAAGCAGATAGTTGGAGCCCACCGGATTCAAGCTTTTGAAAAAGCTCACGCCCACAGCAGCAGTACTATTTTGTCACATGTTCCTGCACTGCCCGCAGGTGGGGGAATGTTAGTTGAAAATGGATATGGAGGTCATATGTATAGCTCACAGGTAGACCACTTGCTCCCACAAAAGGATCATATCTCATGATCAAGTAGGTTTCATTGCAGAGTTACAAGAATTCTTGAACATAAACTAATCAGTGAATGTAATACTCCACAGCATCAGAAGCAAGGACAAAGACCACAAGATCATATAAATTGATGCAGAAGAGGAATTTGACAAAATCCAACACCAATTCATGACACAAACCTGAAAGAAAACAGGTATAGAAGCACTTATCTGAATCTGATAAAAGCCATTTATTACAAACCAATGGCCAATATCATATTAAATAGGGGAAAATTGAAAGCTTTCTCTCTAAAATCAGGAACAAGATAAGGATGCCCACTATCACCACTTCTGTTCAACACATCACTAGAAATGTTAGCTACAGCAATTAGGCAAGAGAAAGAAATAAAGGTGTATACCTAAAAAAGGAAGTCAAATTATCATATTCGTAGGTGACGTGATTAACTAGACAGAAGAAAGAAAAAAAATTCCTCCAAGAGTCTTCTAGGAATAATAACTGAATTCAACAATATAGTAGAACAAAAAATCAATGCCCCAAAATCAATAGCTTTCTTGCCATCAATAATGAATTCACTGAGAAAGAAATTAGGAAAATGATACCATTCAGAATGAAATCAAGAAAAATTAAATACCTAGGACTTAATCTAACCAAGGAAGTGAATGACCTCTACAAAGAAAACTACAATACTCTGTAAAAGGAGATTAAACAAGACATCAGAAAATGGAAAAATTAGCCCATTCCTAGATATACAGTACAAATATTGTCAAAATGGCTAGTCTTCCAAAACCAATATATAGATTTAATGCAATCCCAATCAAAATACCAACAGTGTTCCTCACAGAACTGGAGAAAGCAATTTTAAAATTCAAATGAAACCAGAAGAGACCCACAATAGTACAACATTGCTGGGTAATGAGAGCAAAGTATGAGACATCGTAATACTCGCATTCAAGTTATACTAAAAGCTACAATGATAAAAATGACATAGTATTGGCGCAAAAACAGACACGTGGAAAAATTGATCAAGGTAGATGATGAAGAAGAAAACCTCAGACACATTCAGCTTTTGGTTCTTTAACAAAGGGGCCAAAAACATACATTGGAGGAAGTGCAGCCTCTTTGGCAAATGGTGCTGGGGAAATGACTATCAATATGCAGAATATTGATGCTAGACACATATCTCCTACCATTTGCTGAACTATAATCAAAATGCATCAAAGAGCTGCATGTTAAGACAGAAACAATCTGCTGGAAAATAAAATAAGTAAAACTCTTGAAGTCTTTGGTGTAGACAAGAACTTTCAGAAAAGAATTCCAATTGCACAAGAAATGACTGCAAGAATCAATAAATGGGTGTACATCAAATTAAAAACTTCTCCACAGCAAAAAGGAACAACCAACAGAGTGAAGAGACAACATACAGAATGGAAAAAAAAAAAACGCTATCTATTTCTCTGACAGAAGACTAATATCCAAAAGATACAAGAACTCAAACAAATTAGACTTCTCCAAAATAGAAGACCCAATTAAACAATGAGCAAATGAAAAAAATAGACATTTCTCAGAAAAAGAATTCCAAATGGTCAATGAACATAAGAAAAATGTTCACTATCTTTGGCCATTAGAGAAATGCAAATTAACATATTCTTGCTGGCTTGAACCCCTTGTGGTACGTGTATGAGCATCCCCTCGGGTGGCATAAACCACCATTGGTTAACTAGTTAACATCAGATGATAGAATTGAAATCAGAGCAGCCTGGCAGTGAGAAACACAACTTACAGCCCCATGGCAAACATTAAAAAAATTACTGTTTCGTCTTATGCCAGATAGAATGGTGATCAGCAAGTAATGAAATGACAGCAGAAGCTGGTGTAGCTGTGGTGGAAAAGGAAACCTTGTATATTGCTGATGGGAATGTATACTAGCACAACCATTACATAAATCAATATGAGGATTTTTCAAAAAAAACAAAAATAGAAATTCCATTTGACTTAGTTATTCCCCTTTTAGAAATCTTCCCCACAGAGCTAAAGACATCATATCACAGAGATGCATGCATACCAATGTTCATAGGAGCACAAATCATAATAGCTAAATATTGGAAGCAGCCGATATGTCCATCAATGGATGGAAAGACAAAGAAAGTATAGTATCTATACATAATAGAATTCTATTCAGCTTTAAGGAAGGATAAATATTGAGATTACATTTGTAGGAAAATGGAGACACTTGGAAAACATAAATTTAAGTGAAATAAATGAGACACACAGTTTAAATACCATATTGTTTCTTTCATTTGAGTAATTCAAAGTACAAGTAAAGAACAAAATAAAGGAATGATAAAAGAAAACAGAGTTAGATATTTCACAAAGGGGAAGAGGACTACTAAGAAACTGAAAGGAGAGGGGACAGAGAAAGGGGATGTAAAGAGATTTAAAATGTATAATGTACCTGTACCAATCACTCACAATAAATGTAATCTTTATATGTCAAAACCATAGGTGAAAAATAATAGCAATAGTAGTGATTTAAATAGAGAAAGGTGTTCTAGAGAAGGGGCGGTGGGGATGGGAAGGGATTAAAAAGAATCAAGCTGTTTTAAGTACATGTACTCATGCTCTAGGATGACTGCAAAAATCATATACTCCAAACATGTACTAACAAAAAAGACTTTGAAGTGAAAAAAGGAGAGCCTAAGAGAAAGGCAAAACAAAAATGCAAACAACAGCAGCAATAACAATGAAAATGAAGAAACAAAGAGCAAATGAAATGAATAAAAAGCAGTTACAAATATGGTAGATGTGAACCTATCAATACCCCATTTTAACTTGAATGATAAAAATAAAAGACACAGGTTACCAGAGTAAATAATGAAGCAAAATGTGTATGTTGTATACCAGAATCCCACTTTAAATATATATATGTACATTAAAAGTAAAAAATGGAGAACGATATGCCATATTGGCATTAATTAAAGGAATGCTGGGACATCTATTTTGATCTAAGATAAAGATTATTTCAGAGGAAGGAAAATAATCAGCAATAAATTGTTCATTTATAATGATAATACAGTCAGTTCTTCAAGAAGACACAATAACCTTCAATGTACATGTGTCTAACAATAGAATATGAAGGTATGTGAGACAAAAAGCAAATAGAAATACAGGGACAGGGAGACATCTCCGATATTATTGTTAGAAATCCCAACACTCCTCTTTCAGTAATTGAAGTATCAAGCAAGCAGAAAACCAGTTAGAATGTTGCTGAACTCAGTGCTACCATCTATTAGCTAGATCTAATTAACATAAAATTCGGCATCCAACATTATTCTTATTTTTCTCTACCACCCATGGGGTATTTACTAAGAAAGAAAAACAAAATATTTGGATATTACTTTACACATTTTTATTTCATTTTCTTCTAGGCTTTTGTTTTGTTTTGTTGTTTGTTTTGAGACAGAGCCTCACTATGATGTGCGGAATGGCCTTGCACTTGCTATTCATCCAGGCTGGCCTGGAATTCACAATTCTTTCCCTCAAGCTCCAGAATGGTGGGAGGATAGCTGAGTGTCACCATGCCCAGCTCCACGATTTGCTTTTTTTTGAGAAAGGGTCTGATTTTGTTGCCTAGGCTGGCCTCAAACTCCTAGGCATGGGGGATTCTCCTATCTCAGCATTTTGAGTGGCTGAGTCTACAGGCACATAGCGCCACAGCTGTTTATAATTTACTAATAGGTGAACTAAAACAGGGGCCATGCTTGCTCCCATAGATATTAATAAGGAAATAAAGGAATACTATTATAAATTTTATGACCATGAATTTCATAACATAGACAAAACAAGCCTCAAAAGATACATGTTATCAAAACTTGAAGGAAAAACAGATCATACAAAGTTCCTATACCTGTAAAAGAAATTGAACCTGTAATTAATATTCCTCTAAAATAAATTGCAAGTGCGATATAGTTATAATGGTGAATTCTGTCAGTTACTTACAGATGAAATTATACTAATTCTCTTCAATATGTTCCAGAAAACAGATGAAAGAGAACACACTTTAACTCCTATGTACAACTATTATCTTAATACCAAAAGCAGACAAAGGTAAACAAGAAAAGAAAATTACAGAATAATTTGCACAAAAGTAGATGAAAAACTCCTCCACAAAATACTTACCAATTGAATACAACAATACGTAAAAATTATACACCACAGCCAAATAAATTTATTCTTGTTGTTCATTCAACATTAGAAAATAAATCAGTAGACTCTTTCACATCAATGACTAAAGAAGAAAAGTTGTGCAACACCATCGACTTATGCAAATAAAACATTTAACAAAGTACAATACCTATTAGTGAAGAAAGCTCTCAGGAAACTAGGAATAGAGAGGATATTCTCAAAGGATAATCCCTAATAAAGGACATTTCCAAAATACCTACAAGTAGCATTATACTTAATGGTGAAAAACAAAAGGCTTCCTCTCAAAATTGGAAACAAGACAAAGATATCTCCTCCTACCAACTTATACTGAACATCATACAGGATGCCTCAGCCAATACATTAAGAAGAAACAAAATGTATATATATATTAGGTAGGGAAAGATAAAGTTGTCTTTGTTCACAAATGAACCTTGAAAAGATAGTTTGTTGCTTTTTACAAAGCTAACTATAGACTTACTGTAGAATCCTGCAGTTATGTTCCTAGTAATTTGTCCAAAAGTAATGAAAATTTATGTCCACTGAATGCACTTCACATGAAGATTGACACTATATTATTAATAATTGCCAGACAATGGAAGCCCCAATAATGTGCTTTGATATTTTAATGGAAAACCATGGTATATCCATAAAATTGAAAACTATTCAGAGTCACAAAAAGGAGATGGAGGACAAATGCATATAACAAAGTGAAAAAAAAAATTCATTCTGACAAGTTTACTTATATTGTTATTCCAACAATATTATATTCTGGAAAAGATAAGTATAGACAAAAACAAAGCATCATTTCTCAGGGTTCATGTTTTGGAGAAAGAATAGGAAGGATGAATTAGTCAAATACTAGGAGTTTCCAAGGCAGGGAATGTTTTCTGTATGAGATTGTAATGGTGGATATATGACATAATATATTTGGCAGAATTAATAAAGTAGTACAACCTCAAGAGTGAACCCTTATACAAACTATTAACTTTAATTAATAATGATAATAATATAGCAATGAATTGTCATCTATTTCAGCAAGGGTATGACACCAATCATAGGAGAAGTTGAGAGGGTAAGAGGAATAGATCATAACTCTAAATTATCTGTTCATTTTTTCTATAAACCCAAGTAATCAAAACAGCATGATACTGGTAAAAAAAAAATATGAACCAATGGAACAGAATAGAGAATGCATTAACCAACCCACACGCATTCTGTCACTTGGTATACAAAATTGGCAAGAACCAGCCCTTCAACAAATGGAATGTATAGTTTGGAAGTATATATTCTACATATTATGCATAATAATGAAATTGAATTCTTATATCACACTATATACAAACCAACACAATATGGACTACTAAATATACGTGAAATGTTAAAATTAATATAGAAAAACATTGAGTAAAAGGGCTCTTGACATTGCTCTGGGCAAAGATTCTTGGATAGGATCCCAAAAGCACAGGCAACAAAAGGCAAAATAGACAAATGGGAGTTCATCGAACTAAAAAAAACTACACAGCAAAGAAAACAATAAACAGTGAAGAGACAACCTACAGAATGGGAGAAAATATTTGCAAACTATATACCTGGGGCTAGTATTCAGAATATATAAGGAATTCAAACAACTCAATTACAAAAAATAACTTAATTTAAAATGGCAAATACACCTAAAGAGATTTTTTTCTCAAAAGAAGATATGCAAATAGCCAACAGATGAAAAATTTTCAGCATTGCAAACCGTCAGGAAAAAGAAAATTAATATCACAATGAGATATCACCCCACACTTTTTGGATGGATGGATAGTATCAAAAACATGAGATGACAAGTGCAGAAGAGGATGTAGAGAAAAGGAAGCAGTTGTATACCATCAGTTGAAATGTAGAATTGAGCGGTCATTGAGGAAAGCAGTATGGAAGTTCCTCAAAAAATAAAAGAATGGAACTAACCATAGGACCCAGAAGTTCCTCTTTCGGAGTATGTATCAAAAAAAAATGAAAGCAATCTGTAAAGGAGATAATCAGTTTCATTTTGACTGTAACATTATTCATAATAACCAACATGTGGAATCAACCTAAGTGCCCATCAATGGATGGAGAGAGACAGTGTAGAATATTATATAACTTTTAAAAAGAAAAAACAATGTCATGTTGACAACATGGATAAACTTGGAGGACATTACACTCAGTGAATTAAGCCAGAAACTGGAAAAAAAAATGAAAAGCTAGCCGAAAATTCTTAAAATTTTGGAAATAAATGGACTTCCAGATCCTGGAGGCATTTAGAACACAAAGAGATATGACCAGAAAGGGACCTCTCCACTTCATATTATAAACTGCAAAAGTAGAGTAAAAGAAAGAATATAGAAAGATGCAAGAGAAAAGCAAAAGGTTATTTATAAAGTCTAACTATCAGTTTAACAGATTTTTTTGATGAAACTTCAAAGGCTAAGAGGGCACGGAATGATGAATTTCAAGACCTGAGAGTAATAATGCCTGCCCAGGTTTCTGCATCCAGCAACACTACTGTACAGACTTGAGAGACATACAAAGACCTTCTATGATAAACAGTAACTGAAAAAAACAAAAAAAGAAAGAAACAAACAAAAAAAAGAAACAAAAATCTTAAGGACCACCAAGCCAGCATTGTAACAGATACTTAAAGAAATTTTACACACAGAGGAAGAAGAGTAGATAACAGTAATACTAACATCTCATAACTAAGATTTAGGAAAAAAATGTTCAAAGGAAATAAATGATCCAGTCTACATACCTCAATTTTGAAGTGAACTATAGTGTCTTCAACCAATTTGTAATAAGTCACACTTAAATCGTTAAATTATTTAAACTAAATTAAAAATATAGAATTAAAGCTCTAAAAGATTTCTGTAAAGCATTCAAACATGTATTGTTTGCAGAAAAAAGTAAACAGATGTTTAAAAGCAAAAGACTTTTCTCATTTGACAATGAGAAAAGACTGAATTAGAGTGTGAGAGAATATTACCCATTACTTCATCGTATTCCAACCTTTAGATATAGAACAACAGCAATGTTTCCAACAGGTTCTAAGTGATATTAAATCGCATTCTCAAACCAAACTCAGATTGAAAGGATAATTTTTGTGCAATTCATGGGAAATTAACCTTACAGCTCTTGTTAATAAGTTAATATGTTCTTTGCATGTGATGATTAAATTCTTACAGTGAATTAGATGAAAAATTGTTGTACATTAATAATAACTATTTTAGTTTTATTTGTTAATTATTTTATCATTAATATTAATAGTAAATGTACACACGGTTATTATTTTCTGCATAACTGTTTAATTAATAGTGATGACCCATTACAGTTGAAAAGTGTTTGTCATGCCATATATCAGTGATTTTTAAAATTTTGACTTGAATACACATTTTGCTTTGCTTAACATTATTACACAACAGCTTGGACTGTCTGCTTGGACTGCTTTTAGGGATAATTTATTATGAGGAGAAATACAAAAATTTTTAAAGTGTAGTATTTAAGTTTGATTCATTTACAGAGATTTGAACTGACGTTATAGTTTTCATGTCATATGAAGTAATTAAAATTAGAGGAATACATATCAAAGAGTCGTACATAATTTTTTTTTAAATAATGGAAGAATAGTATTGCAATTTTCATTGAAAGATATTTTTTATATTTTTGGGAACTCCTTTCCCTAGTCACTTCATTCATCTTTTTCAGAAATAACATTATTATTCATATCAATATATAATTTGCCAAGTGTCCGCTTTACTACAATCTATTAATCTTTCCACGATTTTCTTTAACCTATCAAAAATATAAAGCATAAGAATAATATTTGAATACTATTACTGTATTTGATGTGAAAGTTATAATAAGCAGGCTAAAATATAACTTTATAATTTGATAGTGCTAGTATTTTTGCCTGTAAGACATTAATGGTAGAGAGATTGCTGAGCATTGTTTAACTTATTAACTAATTAATACTAATGTTATTTAGTTAATTTATTTAAATGTACTATTCTTTTAATCTACATAGCTAGTTCTCTACGGTATTGTTACTGTGAATTAGAGTTCTCAGTTCTGAGCAATATAATTCGTCATCTACATCATTTAGGTTAAAAAGTGGCCTTTATCTAACATATGTGGCACAGAAAATGGGTTTTCTGGCTTTCAAGTGGCATACTGTATTATACCTTTCTATTGAAGCATACACTCAACTTCTGTTCATGTATCAAATATAAGAAAAGTAAAATACTAAGACAAAACTTTTATGTAAAAATTGTATTAGGGGACTTAAAAGGAACCCGGTATTCAGAACATATGCATTTGTACGTACTACTTTCCAAAAATCTTACTAAAAATATATACAAGTTATTTTTATGTCATGCATTCACTTAAGAGAAGAAAAAGGAAAAAAATAGTAAAAACTTTGGAAACTGAAAATCACATGGATTATAATAACTACTGTAACAAAATCAAGAAAACTGAATCTGAGGGTGGAAATTAGAACAATGGATGTATATGTCCAAAGCTTTGGAACTAAGACTAGTTGCCTGTGGCATTGGAGGGGAGAGCTATTCTAAAAATAGGAGGCATATTATTCAGAAGGTATGATTGATGTGGGGTCCGATTCTACCAGGTATTGTTATGTTTTGTGCCTAGATGGCCCTCCGAATACTCATGAAGTCATAGGTGAGGTGTTTTCAGAGGTGGCGGGATCTAGAGTGTGTGATTACTAAATTAGTCCACTGATTGGTTTAGAATAGTTCTGCTGGGAGGATTTGATACTAGGATTAAGGGTGTTAGGATTAGGGGTGAAAGCGTTACCTGCCTTAAGGGTGGGCAACCTGGATAAAATATAAGGACAGAAAGAGGCTGGTCTGTCCCTTGCTTGCCCTGCTGCCTTCTGCCTGCTGTGAGCAGTTTCTCCTCTGTGATGCCCCTCTGTCATGCCACCCTGCCTTGGAGCCAGCCAATTAAGGACTGAAACCTCTACAATCTGTGAGCTAAATAAATGCTTCCTCCCTTAATTTTGGGTGTCAGGCATTTTGTCTCAGCAACGAGAGAAAGTAAGGCAGGTACTTTTAGTTGAATTGAAAGATTAGTATTGAGGTTTATCAGAGGACATTTGTAGGGGCAAGTGTGAGATATGGGAGAAAGGAGTTTGATTTTATGATTCAGAAAAGCTACATGGTTGTTGTAACTTCTTGACAGGAAAGAAAATAAGCTGGGTAATAGATGGGAGAGTCAAAGGTTTATGATGGGGAGGTTTGAGGGTTAATACTAGAGAGGATAGGAGTAACTGTATGGGAGCTAACTATGGGAAATTTAAAAACTTGGGAAGAAGAGTTAATGTGTTTGGAGAAAGAATAAAGAGATATGTTAATATTATTGTTTCAGGGTTTTGAGGTGAAGAAACTAGATAGGCAGATTAGATGAGGGAGAGACCCTAGGCACCATTAAATCAGAGCTAATGAGAGAGCAAATTCAGAAAATTAGCAACCTAATAAACACAGGAAAATATTAAAATAGCCCCACATTACTAAATACATCAAGAAACATACAAAAACTTAAACCTATAAAATGCTTGGCGGGAACACAGATTAAATACTCCAATGAGACATTGAACAAGTGATTCCCAATTAGCTTCTTTGCCAGAGAGTCTGAGTGCTCACACCCCAGTATCTCCTCTGATCCTTTCACCACAATACTGCAGCTAACTCATTGTCAGGACTTCTTTCAGGCAGGTTGCAGGCATTCTTGCAAAGTTTGATCCAATCCGAGTTCTTGGGTTGGGGACTTTCACTTTCTTTTTTCCTGGGTGTGATGGTGGAGACAGTAGACAGATTCACTGGCGTGATAGTGTCCATTGAATCAGTATTATTCCTATGCTATCAGATCAGCTACAGCAGTAATAGATTAATCTGTCACAATGGTATCTACGAGGGTGTGGTGGACTTATTGTGATCAATTTGAGCAGTAATGCCTAGCTGAACTGAGTTGGTGTGGTTCTGGGCATAAAAGATCCACTTGAAGATTATCACCGACACATCATAAAAGAGAACGGGGACAGAAGACGTGGCCGGCTGTTTCCCAGGAAAAGCTCTGTTGCAGCTGGTTCTCCTGAAGGGGACTTGGCTGTTTTTGTCACAGAAGGAGCTCAGGGCCTTCCTGTCATTGAAAGTGGCTGCTGTTTGCTTCAGGGGAGCTCTGGTCTTCATTTCCACTGCAAGCATCATATCTTTCAGTACAGATTTCTTCAGCCTTTTAGTGCAGACATGGATGTACACAGGACACTGCTGTGGGCTCCCAGCCCTTGAGTGGATCTTTCAGGTTTCCAGGGTATAGATAGTCTGCATGCTGCCTGCATTTGGCTTGTGTGTGAATGTTGTAGCTTGTACTTGCCCTGTAATAAATCTGCTCTCTTACTAACCACTGACTCTAGAAAGGTAACTAACACAAAGGGCTAGTTGTGAAATGACATACCACGAGACCATGTTTTGAGTATCCCTTTAGCCTAGAGAAGAAATCCATAGTAATAGCATAAGCATCATAATAGCCCAAGTATTGACCTACAGTTACTATGCACTAAGTGTGATGGGTATGTCTCTTCTAATGGTGAAACAGTGCATCCCAAAGTAATTTTATGGAATTTGTTATCTGAAGCCCAGATGCTTGGTTACTGGTTAACGGTGGGGTGGGGGGTTATTTTAAATCTTCTACTATGTGATATGGGGAGGAGGGAATAGGAAGGGGGAAAGGATCCTAAGGTTGGTAAAAGCGTGCTACATATTTAGATGGCGATAATAGAGAAAACTGGGTACAAAATTAGTAGTGAGAAATGTGGATGGCAAACCTTTCTATCACTGATGTAAATATTTGAGACAAAGTTCAAGGGAGACAAATGAAAAGCGGAAGAAGACAGAGAAGAAAAATTAGAGAAAAATAAGAAACAAGAGAAAGTCCAGCAAAATGATATGGATAAAGGTAGGAGGGATAAAAAAAGGACAAGGGAGAATTCCCTTACTCTCTAAATTATATTGGAAGAAAAAGGCAAGAGGAAAAGAAACACAACACACACACACACACACACACACACACACACATTCATATGAGAAGAAAAGGAGAAAATACTAGAATAGAAATGGGGGGTTGACAAAATGAGGAAGACAGCAAAAAGAGAAAAAAGATAAAAAAAAATTAAAAATTAATACAATAAAGTAAAAAAATAATAATAGAAAGTTATCTATTTTTTTAATGTGTGGCTCTTTTGCTCAGCCTAGGATTAAGGAACAAAGCTCAAGCCAGGACGTAGCTCTGTTTATGCTGGAAGTCTAAGGCAGCACTCTGCCTCTAGGACAGTGCTGTAGGAAGGCACTGGGTTGCAGTGCGAACAGGGCACCAATGTGTGGTTTCAACACTGAATAACTCAGGGTGACCCTGGCCTCTCACTGGAGGAGCTGGGTCTGTGTTCACCACCTTCAGCCCCTCTGCAGGTCACACTTTAGCCTGCTTTCCAACCACTGACTGTCTCCCATGGCTGTCATTCCCTCATCCACTCTGAGAACTTGACAGTGTGGACCATAGCTTGCAGTCCAGGGGCTGCGCTGGGACCCAGATTGAAACACTCAGCCCTTCCCTACAAAGGCAACCTGCCAGCTCCTGTTCCATGACCTTGGTGGTGAATTCTGCACTGAGGCCCCTCATCATCTGCTGGCTGTGGAAGGCTACTCTGGAGCCAGTGTCCTGTATTTTTCCCGCTGGTTCCAACTGCAGATGATTCGCTCAGCCCCTTTGTGGTAATGCAGTTCTCTAGTTCTCTGTGAGCCAAAAGTTCTGCTTCAGCCTCTGTTCTCATTGGCAGACAACCAGCCTCGATGTGTGGTGTTGTGGTCTTCAGGGATCTTCCTCTCTTCTGTGATGTGATTTCTTAGGTATCACTTAAAACTTTTTTTGTCTCCTTTGTCAGTTCTCTCTTGGTTCCTGAATAACTTCCTCTCACTCTGATTCCTCTCCAAGCTGCTGTTTTCCAGACTCCAGACACTTTGTCCTGAAGAAACTGAGTTGCTAACAGTCACTGCTTCAACATTTTTCCACTTTACGTATTCATTTATTCATTTTCCTGGTGCCAAGTATGGACTCCTGAGCCCCATGAACGCTAGCCAAGCACACTAGCACTGAGCTACATCTCTGGTCCTATAATCCTCATTTTAAAAATGAGGTTAATTCATGTATGAGAACTTTACAGTAAACAATTAACTATTCCAAGGTGACAGAAGCTATAACATTGTTCAACAAAATTTGAACTACTACTTTGAAATTTTATCACACTGAAAACAAAAATAAAACCCTACAAGTATTCAGAAGCTTGGAAAACAATGAAAAATTGAAAATATAATCAGAAGGTGACTGGACTTCTTAGACAGCAACATTGGAATTTGAACAATGCCTCAAGGATATCCTCAAAATTCTGAAGAAAAATAATTTCCAGTCTAGTATCATTTTTTAATATAAATTGTATTGGTACATTTTAGATATACAAAATGATCATATTCATCATCATAGGAGTTTTGTACCTGTACAAGTTATATTTCGATTTTCTTTTTTTCCCCTTTTCCTTCCCTCCCTTCAACTCCTCTTGCCCACCTTATTTACGACAGCTTTGTTTCTATTTTTCTTTTTATTTTCTTTTCCTTTTCACTTCCTTCTTTTCTCTCTCCTCCTTCCCCATTTCCCTTTCATCTTTGAACACTTTCTTTCTATTTCACAATATCTATGCAGCAAATCATGAAGAAGATTATACACTATGGCCAAGTAGAATTCATCCCAGGGATGCAGGGATGGTTCAACATATTCAAATCAATATATGTAATACAGCACATCAACAGAGCCAAGGTCAAAAACCATATGATCATCTCAATAGACACAGAAAAGTCATTTGACAGGGTCCAAATCCCATTCACAGTAAAAATTCTACAGAAAATCAGAATAGATGGTCTTTATCTCAATCTGATAAAAGCCATCTGTGACAAACCAACAGCCAGCATCATACTAAATGGTCAAAAACTGAAAGCTTTTACTCTAAAATCAGGAACAAGACAAGAATGTCCACTACCACTACTCTTATTCAATATAGTTCTAGAAATATTAGCGAGAGAGTTATTAGACAAGAGAAAGAAATAAAAGGAATAAAGATAGGAAAGGAAGAATTTAAATTATCATTATTTGCAGATGACATGGAAAACCCCCAAAGCTCCATTCTAGTATTCTACATAGAAATAATTAACCAAATCTGACAGTGGATTAATTGAAGACATGCATTTTCCCTAAAAAATAAATGTTAGCACTCTTTCCAGAAACTGCTAAGTGAAAAGTCACAACAAGGCAGAGAAGACAATGCATTTAAGAAAGAGGGAATCTAAATACTAGGTAAAATTAAAACTCAGATTGCGGGTGAAGGAAATTAAAAGAGAAGAGTTTTCAGTAGGCTTAGAGAGCAGTGACTTCAGATGGTAATAAGCTAGAAGCCTTCCGAGAGACATTAAGTTAATGAGTCATGAAAATGTCTACTGTGTTTGAATACACTAGAATAATTGCAAAATGAAAGATAGTATTAGTCTTTGATTCATTTATAATGGCAGGAAATTAAGGAAATAAAAATACCATATAATAAAGAATTCTAAATACAAGAAAAAGTTAGGCTTGAAATGAAATGCAATCATAGTATACTTCCCGCCTCAGTTGCAAATAGCACAGCACATAGCAGTCATGGTGAATGTAAACCACAAATGCTGATCCTAGCCAAACTTTCATATAACTACAATGGAAGAGTGTGGTAATAGTAACTCAGCATTTGTGTTTGGGAGAGATAGGAGGAAGGTAATTAAGATTTCATCTCTAGAGAATTAAACATTTTATAATGTTTAAAGCAGAAACATCACAATGTGATTGTATAACTAAATTATGGTTTTGTATATATTAAATGCCTAAAGTATCTGCCAAATAGTTGAAAGTAGGATTTTATGGGAGAAGGAGGTGGCAGAGAATTGCTTTATTTAGACAAAAGAAAAACTATTAATACTTTAAACCATCTGGTGATTTACTTCATTAATTTTTTTAACAAGAAAAATGAAGGTAAGTATGCATAGATGTTTGGTTTGTTTTGTTTTGGCAGTACCAGGGATGGAACATAGAGTCTTCAAACTGGGATACGTCCCCAGTACTTTTTAACTTATTTATTGTTTTGAGGTATGGTCTCTCTAGACTGCTAAATTGCTCAAGCTGGGATCAAACTTGCAATCCTCCTGGCTCAATGTCCCAGAGTGCTGGAATTGCAAAATTATGCCACTGTGCCAAGCAGCGTTAATATTTTTTGTAAGAACACGAAATACTACAAGTTAACCTAAATGCTATATGTGTTCAATATCATTATCATTGAAAATCGAATCAACGCTAAACAAAAGAAATGTGCAGAAAAAGTGGTTACAGTGAAACAAAACTCAATTTGTCTGTGCACCCAAAGCATATTCAAGATGAAATTATAAAAATTGTGGCTAACTTGCCTTGCTGAGCTCCTGAATTTTTAGGATCATAAAGCAGAAAGGACAGTTCCTCATACTCAAGTACAGCAGAATTTTTTTGAAGGAGGTTTAGGTGTGCATTGCTGACAGTGACTTCTGCTAAAGGAGTTCTCCAGAGTAAAAATGTTAGAATTTAGAGAACTGTGTGTGGCTTTATAATCATACAAAGCCCTTTGTAAGTTTGCAGTTCTCGCTTTTAGCCGTTGATTTGAAAGTCTGAAATGTTGTACCAGCTCCTTATGCATCATCTGCCGTTTATTTTCTGTGCTCATTTCTATTATTTTCTGTGCTAGTGCAAACTTCCTCCCACCTCCATCTGTTAAGTTATTTAGTTGAAAGGGAATTTAAAAAAATAATCTTGTGCAAAATATGATCTCCTTCAAAATCTTCAAAGGCTGTTACTGGGATTTCGGGGCTAAGAAAATGTTTTAAGTGTTTTGAGAATTTTCAGATTTCAGAGCCAACACTTTGAAAAATGATGATGATTTTCCTCATCAAACAGAAAATACCATGCCATCAAAACAAGTAGTATTTATATATGGCATATTAATTTCTCTTTTGGTTTAGTAACAGTATGTGAAGAGTGTTTTAGGTTGTCACTTGCACTTCTACCACGACCAGAATTAGAGATTTCAAACAATTTCACATTTACAAATATGACTGTAGTTCTTGAAGAAGCATATTTATCACTTTCAAGATACATGCTTTTGTTACTTGTGCAGAAAGAATGTGGAGGTTATTCCCTGAAACAGTCAAATGGTATTGTATACATGAGAAATAACCTTGAAAGTGTAAATTAAGTACTTTTGAAAAGGCAAACTTTGCATTTCTCTCTCTAATTAAAGAAGAAAGAAAATTACATGATGCAGTAGCTTTGCAATTAGAAAGCAGTAGACAGTGGAATTATGATGGGAAAAATCTTTAGGATATTTATTGCCTATATTAAATAACAGAAAATTTTTAATGGTATGTTTCTGTTCTGTGCTTTGACTATCAGGAAAATGTCAGTCATTAGCAAAGAAACATTTTGGGGGAGACTTAAAGGGGTAAAATAGTGGTGATGTTTGAGGGTGTTTGATGAAGATGTAAAACAATTACTTGGTAAAACAACATGAAAGTGGATATAGTTGAACATTTTTGTTGTATATTGCCCCAATGCTTTAAAATAAAATACGAATTTTAGTTTTACAAAATTGTATATATGTATATTATACAAACTTTTATTTCAAAAGAACATTAGTACATCTGTTTTTCCTCTCTTTGTCTGAACTAACACTCTGATCATGGAATTAAAACATGACACCAATAACTACAGGTCCATGCTGGAGCTTACAAAACAGACTACTCTAGCAAAGTCCCTGGTAATATTCTGGTTGTGCTTATAATATTATTTAATTAAAAGATATTTATTAAGCACCTACCACATGTCTGTGCCAACTAGTTGTTAAGGTTTGGTGTCACAGTTCTTGCTCTCATAATATTTACAGATTTAGTGAATGTTGGGACTGTGTTGCCACAAACACGCTGGACACTTGAAGCTCTATGAATATGGGCCATGCCAGAGGTTCAGGCAAGAAATAAATTATGACACTGGTGTTATATAAGGCCATAGAAATAAAAGGCATGCACTATCTAATTTCTTCAGCTGTGTACTTCAATTTCTTTCTTTCTTTATTTCTTTTTCTTTCTTCCTCTCTCTCTCCCTCAAAGGCCTTCACAGTGAAGTAAATCCATAACCTTTTTTTTTTTTTAAGTCTTTATAGTGCGATCGGGTCTTACTAACTTACTAAATTTTCCAGGCTAGGATCAAATTTGCAATTCTCCTACCTCAGGATCCTAGGGTGCTGGGAATGCAGACATGCGCCAGCATGCTGGGCTCTACACCAGAATTCTTATGATGCTTTAGCTCAATATTATTTTTGTAGATTGTTTTAGTCTCATGGCTTGGACGATGACCTTTTGTGTCCTTGGAAACCTTGATGTTAAGACGCCATTCAAAAAAATGGCATAGTTAACAGAAATTTTCATTGCTTCCAAAGAAGTATTACTGCCTCGGGTTTTATTTGCATTTAAGTACTTCTGGAAGTGTGAATTTTAAATCCAAAGAATTTGTTTTATAAAGCTTAAAGGTTCCTTGCAATTTTTAAAATTTGAATTACTCAGCAAACTGCTTTAATTCAGTAGCATTATCTATGATTCACTGTTTTGCTGGAATTGATGAATTTCCATCTCTAATATGTCCAATGTTTACTTTATAAGCTTAAAGTTTTTTGCCAACCTTTGGGATAAATGTCCTCAACACCTAAGTGAAAGATCTTAATTGTCCACTATGACCAGTGTGATAAATTGATATTTTGCAACTCACTTGAATTGAAAGCAAAAGTTTACATATGGAAAATAGCTTAAATTGATTTATGACTTGAAATCTAATTTTGAAAATATTTCCTGTCTATGCTTCTCTCATTTTTTGATACCTAATTTTCAGGTCCAAAGTGTATTTTTTTAACTTTTGCTTTATTATATACAACTCATTATAAAATGTGAAATGTTTTGCTTCAGTGAACATCCTAACAGTATCAACAAGGAGTGTTAAGTGTAATTATCAAGTAATATGACATACAGAGGAGTCAGGATTAAATGAATAAAACCATCGAACAAGAGTGTAAGTTGAAACCTCTGCACGAGGAAGAGGTCTCAGGGAAAAAGTTAACTCACTTTTCACTGACTTAAAGAAGGAAAAAAAAGTTCTCATTTCTTATAAAGAAACTCCAGGTCGCTCTAAAGTTTTTGTGGCAAAGTAATCACTTTCTAATAGGTAATAATTTCCAAAGAGGGTGAAAATGTCTAGATTATTTTTCAAAGATGTAAAAATAAAAGGGATTTCTTTAATTCCTACAAATTGTTTGTTTAGGACGAAAGAAAAGACTATTGTGAGGTGTAATCTACTATTACATTTAATTATTATGAAATTGGTGATAATGTAATACTTAAGAAATGATTTTTTCAAAATTGTTCAAATTTTTTGGCAATTTCTCAGTTATAACATCAACATTTCCTAATGCTTCTGAAATAATATAAAAATTATATAAAGTAAAATGCTTTGTGTCTAAATTTAGAAAGGAAAGGATTTTTTGTCCTTTTTAATATTTATTTTTGCATTATATATGTATATATGTTATATATATACATTTATATGAGATAGTTTCTGTTTCCTTTGGAATCTAGGCAGCAAATCAATATCAACTCAACAAAGCAAAAATTGTTCCAAAGGTATGTATGTCATAAGGCAATAGTGTAGAGTCAGATACAGTCTTGGGGAAACTACATGGAGCCAAAGTCTGATGGGCTAAAACCTGTGAAAGATAGGCTTGAAAAAAATCTACCAACAAAAATAAAGGACTCCATAGTGTAGTGATTTTTGATAGAATTTGAGGCTTAGTTTATGAAGAAAGCCATAAAATAAGCAAACATGGTAGATTTTTGTTTGTTTTGTGATAGTGAGGGATTGAACCCAGGACCCTGCACTGAACTACATCCCCAGTCCTTTATCGTAATTTTTACTTTGAGACAAAGTTTTGCTAAGTTACCTAGACTGGCTTAGAAATTGTCAGCCTCCTTCCTTGGCTTCCTAAATAGAAAGTTTTTTGTTTGTTTGTTTGTGTGTTTGTTTTTTAGTTTTTAGTTTCTATTCGTATATGTTTGTAATCCATAATGATTATATTTCCTGTGGGGAGTTAGTACATATGCAGAATATATTGCAAGTCTTTTTTTTTTTTTTTCCAAATGTAGTAGTTTCAATACTTTTGAAAGTTCTACATGAGCTTGATACAAATGAAAGTAGTTTTTGGTCCATATTGTAAAAGCACAGTAAGCTGTTACTTGATTTAAACCATACAATAGAACAATCATCCTCAAAGAGACTGATAACATATATTACTTCAACTTTAGAACTCTTGATTGACACTAAAGTTGCTTAATTTACTTTATAGTACTGCATTACTTGAGTGTTTTGTGTTTTGTTTTAAGGTTTTTTGCAGTCCAATTTTGTTTTTTTCACCTATTATGGTATGTTTACGTAGCAAAAACTCCAGGAGCTCAGGCTGCTTTCCACTGACTCACAAAGTGTGTTTCTCTGGGTGGACCAAGCTGGAGCTTCAGATTAACCCAGACTTTGTCTTTCTTTTAGGATCATTTTCCTTCATGTATTTTAGAAAGCTATCTCAGCTCTTAGCGTGCTTACCATGCTCAGTATAAACATTAATTCTCTTGGCAACAATTTTATCTTTCAAATCCATCAGAATAATAGTAGATTTCTCAATACAAACCTTAAGGACCAGGAAGAGTAAGAGTGAGGTGCTTTAAACTCTGAAAGAAAACAATTGTCAACTCAGATTACTAATTTAAAGAAGGTATTTTGCAAATGGGAAGGGAACTAAAATGGGGGGAATGGAAGGGAAGGAGATGAAAAAAGGATTAAGATTTTGTTTTTTATACACACACACACACACACACACACACACACACACACACACACACACCAATTCCCCACAAGGAATGTGATCATTATGTACTACATACATACACAAAAATATGGATTACAAAAAAAAAATTTAAGAAATATAGATAAAAACATGAATAAATACATATGGGAGTCAAGATGCTGTGATTTTTTTTCTTTTAAAGGGGAGATATCTACAAATGACTCTAGTTTATCCTTTTTTATGGCGGTGTAGTACTCCAATGTGTAGAAAAACCACATCTTCTTTAGCCATTCATCAGTTGTTGGGCATTTAGGTTGTTTCCAAGACTTAGCTATTACAAATTGTGCTGCTATGAACATGGTTGTGCATATATCACTGTGATATGATGATTTCCCTTGAGAACATACTATTAAGTGAAATAAATCAGACACTTATTAGTACACATCGAATTGTTTCTCTGATATGAGAAGCCATAAGTGTAAATAAGGACAAAGGGGTAGAATAGATATTATATTTAAAAAAAAAAGATAGTATTCAAAAGAGAGGAGAACTAGATAGGGAAAAGGGGGATAAAGAAGAAGGTTAAAAGAAAAGTAAGATGAAAGGGGAAAAAATGGTAAAGTGTAACTACACTTGTTGCAAATAGGGAGGGGTGGGTGAATGGAAGAAAGGGGAGGGGAAGGGGGGAAGAGGGGGGAAAAACAAGATGTATCATGTACAGGTACAAAATAACCATGTTGATTATGATCATTATGTATACAATGTACCATTACATGTTCTTGGTAAAAATAAAAAAAAATAAAAAATTGAAAAAAAATAAAGGGGAGATATCATGGTTCAATGATCATATCATAAAGTGATTATTATATATTATGAAATACATAATTCAGTATTCTTCCCCTCATAATGCAAACAGTATTCTTATGGCCCTACACCAAAAAGTATGTTCCTTCCTACTTTTGAATTTATAGGGTCTTCAAATTACTTTTGAGAAGTCACACAAGTGAGGTCTTAAGATGTCTGCTCTCGGATAATTTAGTCCCTTTGTTAAAAATATGTTGAGTCTTTTTTTTTTAGTTATTTCTTTGTGTATTATAGTGCTATCATTATACTATGAGACGGATTATTGTTTTGCAGTGTTAACACATAGAAAACTAGGTTGAAAACTGAATTTGATGCCAGATATTTTCTTTAAATTTTCCCTGTAAATTTTAATTTTGTTGTGTAAAAAATATAAGTAGATGAAGAAAACCAGCACCCATATGTAGAGAAAAAAAGAATATAGGATAGTAATCATTTGTGAGCATCTAAAAGTATTATGCAAAGAATTGTATTTGATATAAAATAACTTACATAATCCTCAAAATAGCTCTGTGAAATGGTGTTTTCTTATATGGCATGCTTTTATGTGCATTGGATCTAGTGAAGCCAGTGAGCAATTTTATTATATATGTTCTGCCGAAGTGAGCACCAGTGAGTAATCAAACAAACAAACAAACAAACAAACATTATACAAGTGCACTCATGGCTGCCTTTATGTCCTGAATTGATTCAAAATGTTAACTTTTTCAAGGTCATTTTCACTTTGGGGAAGACCCAGAAATCTCACAGTTCCAGATCCCGTGGACGAGGTGCATGAGGATATACCATAATGTTTGCACCCAGCTGCCTTACTATTGGACTGCACTTGGTAACAGAAGTCACCATATTTTTGTAACATGTCATAAAGACACTTATGAAGGAGGACTTTGAGAACTGCTTCAGCCAGCGGCAAGAACAATGGGATAAGTGCATTCAAAGCAAATGGGAGTATTTTGAGAGGAATCGGTGATGACGTGTCCTTCAGCGTAAAACATTTTTAAGAGAAGACGATTTATTTAAAGGACAATTTATTTAAAAGTGGTGAAAAAGGGGAAAAGGAGATGATAGATAGCTACTCGACGAGTAGGGAGCATTCGAAAGTGAAATACTCCAAAACATTTTTAAAGATTTAAACATTTATCATATATTTTGATCATATTTGTATAGATGATGGAGTCTCAGAGTGCTTATAACATATATATTGAAAACATACAATTAAAAAGGTTAGGCCCAAGGAATGTATCGTGCAGAGATGATTCTCTCTCTACTAATCCGTGCAACATGAAGTATACTTTAGGATATTAATAAATTATGTACTTCTCTTAGAATAAATGTAGGGGACACTGTAGGTGAGTGTTATTTTTTTTTTTTTTACTGTAGTAAGAACACTTAACTTGAGGACTATCCTCTTAAAATATTTTTAAGTATACCATGCAATTAATAAAATATAGACCCAATAACATATTGCATATTTCTAGAATTATTCATCTTACATAACTGCAATTCTAGAGCCATTGAACAGCAATCATCTCCCCTCTCTCCAAAGCTCCGAGAAAACATCATCCTACTCTGTTTAAATGGCCTTGACTATTTTAGATGCCTAAAACAAAAAATATAAGCACCTAATAAAAGTGTAATCATGCAGTATTTATTTGTCCTTCCGTGACTGGCTTATCTTAATGTAATGCCCTCTATGTTCATTCCTTGTCACACATGGCAGTACTGTACTTCCTTCTTTAGTAAAGCTGAATAATATTACATTCTGCCTATACACCACATTTTCTCTACACATTCATCCGCAGATAGACATTTAAATTGCTTCCAAGTCTTGACTCTGATGAATTTTGGTACAATGAAGATGGAAGTTCAAATATCTTTTTCACGTACTTATTTCAATTCATCTGAATATATATATCCAAAAGGAGGATTGCTAGAACATACAGGAGATCTAGTTTTAGTTTTTAAAGGAAGCTCCATATTATTTTTCCTAGCAGCTGCACCAATTACCACTCCCACAGTGTACAAAGATTTCAATTTTCACCACATTATCACCAATATTTTTATCTTTCCAGTATTTGGTAATAGTTACCCAATAGGTATCATGTGATAATCCATTGTGGTTTTGATTTGCATTTACCAATGCTTAGCTATGTTGCACATTCTTAAACGTATAAGTCATTTCAATACCAATTTTGGAGAAATATCTATTCTTTTGTCCATTTTTATTTGAGTTATTAGGTGTGTGTGTGTTTTTATTTTACTCTTGAATTATAAGAATTCCTTCTATATTTTGGATATTAACTCTTTAGCTTGCAAATGTGCTTTTCCTATTGTGTAGCTTGCCTCTTCACTTCTTTCTTTGTTATGGAGAAGCTTTTAATTTGATATACATTGACTTGTCTATTTTTCATTATAATTTTTCTGTTAGGTATAAGAAATCATTATGGAGTACAGTGTCAAGCAGATTTTTCTTGTGCATTCTAGGAATTTTATGGTTTCAAATCTTGTGTTTAAGTCTTTAAAATATTTCGTATTGATTTTTGTGCATGGTTAAAAAAAAGGGGGGGTATACTTCCATTCTTTTACACATGACTTTCCCAAAAACATTTTTTAAAGAAATTATCCTTCCTCCATTATAGATCCTTGGTAATTTTCTTGAAGATCAGTTGACCATGTGTGTACGGGGCTTTTTTTCTTGGCATCCTATTCTGCTCCCCTGGTCTATGTAAAATGAGTCCCCAATTTAAGAACAAATTCTGTTCTGGGAGAACTTTCATAAATCTGATTTATCCATTACTGGGATTCATTCATATGTCCAACAAAGTGAGTCTTACACACTTTTGACACAAATACACAATGTAAAGCATGCAAAAACGTCACACTTTGTGATCTTGCCCTTGCTCATTAGAATTGTGCCAATGATTGGAAGAGTCATCTTATAAGAACTACTGATGTCTACCATCTTTTCCTCTTGGTGCAATCTCTCAAATATATATTTTCACTTTTGTTTCCATGGTTATTGCTTTGGGCTTCCTAGCATTCCCCTCTGCATCCCCCTCTGCATCCCCACTGTTTCTCCTTTTGCTTCCAGACATCCTGGGCTCTGATTGAGCACTGTACTCCTGTACACTATCACACTGTGCAGTAAGCACACAGAAGCACAACTGTGACAATGTCCGCAGACTCATGAGCTATTTCCATGATTTGTTCGCATCTTTCAATATTTATAATGCAAAGTTCGTTTGTATCTGTTTCCAACTCAAATGTCCATAAGTTGGGGCCTTAGTATATTTGCTTTTCTGCCAGTACCATCCTGTTTTAATTATCACTACTTTGTAATATCTTATAAAACCCTGAAGTGCAATGTCTCCCGTTTTGTCCTTTCATAAGATTTCTTTGGCTGTTTCAAGTCTTAGCTGATTTGATGTGAATTTGAGAATTGTTTTTCTAGTTCTATAAAGATACTATTTGGATTTTGCAGGGATTCTATTAATGCTGGTCTTGTGGAGTGAGTTAGCTCTTCCAAGTATGAGTTGTTAAAAAGAGCTAAGCTGACCCCTAAATTCTCTAGGGCTGCATATCTTTCCATGTGGTTGCTCCCTCATCTACTCTAACCACTGTGATGCTTTTTCACCATCAGAAGAAAGCACCACACTCTGAAATTTCAGAACTGTGAGTTAAATAGGGCTCTTTTCTTCATCTATTACCCGTCCTCAGATATTCGCAGAGCAACAGGAACTGGACTAATGTAAGTATTATGAGCATTTTAATACTATAATGTCTTTAAATTAATGAACACAGAATGTCTTTCCATTCACTTGAATTTTTGTTAACTTTTTCAACATAATTTGTAGTTTTTGATGTACAAGCCATTCACCTCTTAGCTAAATTTATTCCTAAGAATCTAATTCATGTTGATGCTACTGCAAATTGTACTGTATTTTTAATTGATGATTTGATAGCATATTGTTAGACCAATACTCCTGGTGAGCACAGATTCAAGTACACTCAAAAAGAAAAAAAAAAAAATACCAGGAAATTGAATTCAGTAATACCTTAATAGGATCATATACTCGCCCTGAAATATAAGGGTGAGTCAATATATGCAAAGTAATTAATGTGGCAGACAACATTAAGAGATTGAAAGATAAATATCACATGATAATACCAATAGATGCAGAAAATCAATTGTCAATATTCAACACTCTTTTATAAGAAAAGCTCCCAACAAAAACTAAGAATGGTGGGAAGTTACCTCAACATAATGAAGGCCTACATGTAAACCCCATAGCAAACATATTCATTGTTGAAAAGTTTAAACCTCCTCTTCTCTGACCAGGAACAAGGCAAGGGTACATACCCTTGCCACTTCTTTTTACATATTACTGGAAGTCCTAACCGAGCAGTTATGAAAGAAAAAATAAATAATAGGTATATCAACTATGAAAGATGCAGAAAATAACCTTGGAGATAACATTGCCATACATGTAGATACAAGCTTTGAAGATCTTACAAAAGGTTTCTAAAACCAATAAACATATTTAATAAAGTGCCAGATTGAAAATCAGAATCCAAATAAAGTTGCATTTAACTTTATTCCTTTTATTTTAGTTATATGTCTTAGAAATTGCAGGTAGAATTTACTTAAAATTGTTTTGCCTCGATAGTCGTATTTTAGTAAAAAAGAAAAAAAAACCTTTTTCTGCTTTTTAACCTGTAAATGAATCATCTTCCTGTCATAGCTACAATATTGAACACTATATGAGAGCAGAGAATCCACTTTTAAAATCTAGAATGGAATAATTTAATAAAGGCTTTGCTCTAAAGGTTTTGCACACTTCTGGCTTATAAATGAATGCTTTGGGAGTCTTTTGAAGTGTTTTATGTCAAATATTTACATGATGGATGCTTTCATTCTATTCTGAAGCAAAAGACTTAGATAAAATGCAGGTCTCTAATGCTTATTATATGCTTCTTCTTAATTTTTTTTTAGTTGATCTTAGTGCATGTCTTCCTGTCAAGACAAGTTGTAAATAAATATCCTCTAAGCAAATCATTAATAAATTTTTTCAAAGTTATATAAGAAGTTCTTTATTCTTTGTGGGTCATCCACAATCTCTGTTGAATACTTTCTTCTCATCATCTTCCACTACTCTTTCTTCTTGTCCTCTTTTATCTTCTCATTCTCAGTTTTTTCTAATCTTGTAATAATAATTATATAATAATAACCACCTTCATTTCTAGCAGGCCTCAAAAAACTGGCAGCTTCCCAATATATTCATGAGTCTAAGTTGAAAACTTATTTTCTTTTCTTATCATTTTTAGATAATAAATCTGGGTACAATATTCTCCCTTTATAATTGGAAGAAAATTTCCAAGACCCCAGTACCTAACTACACATGCAAATTGTACCATATATTTTTCCTATATGTGCATACATACCTACGACGAAGTTTAATTTATAAATTAGATATGATAACTAAAACAATAATTAATTATAAAATAGAGCAATTATAAGAGCATGTTATAATAAAAATATTAACATGCAATCTTTGCTTCTCATAATATGTTACTGTACTGTACTCATCCTTCTTATCACAGTAGTGATGTAAAATACTACAATGCCTACATGATAAGCTGAAGTCAAGTGAATAATGTAAAACCTGTGATGTGTTAGGCTACAGTGTAAGGGCTGCTTGAACTGAAGTACTGCTTTACCATGGCAGCTGATCTGGTAACAGAGATGGTTACAGACTAATGCGAGACAGTATACACATCGTGGATATGCCGGCCAAAAAGATGATTCACATCTTGGGCAAGGAGGAGCTAGATGATGTGGGTTTTCATCATGTAACTCAGAACATCATGCAATTGAAAATTCCCTGCTTATTTATTCCTGGAATTTTTCAATTAATATTTTGGTAATATGGCTGAACACAAGTTGCCAGAGTAGTGGAAAGTGCAACTGTGGATAAAGGAAGGACTACTTCTATGAAAATAACTGTATCCTTGTATTATTACTACCAGAAAAATAGTTAGATAACAATTCTGTCAAAATGAAAGTAATTATTGGATGATTCTTAGCAAGCACACCAGCAAGTTGAAATTTTGAGTTTGTTTGTTTTCTCATTCCAGTGGTCTTCTTAAAAGTTCATAATACTTACTTTTTTTTTTCCACATAAGTAGAAACAAAATTAACTACGCGATGAAAAGGTGTCTTCCCATCTGTCCACTACCTAGCTCTAGACTTGTGAATTGAATTCTTTAAGTTAAACTTTTTGTTAGCATATTAGACACTGTTTGGGGATTTCGGTTTCACGATTGAAATTAACAGTTTGAGGCAGCTTTCAAACTCATACTGCAGAGATGCTTCATCTGACTGTAATCAGATTCATATCAGGAGAATCCACAAAACTACTGTTCTATCTTGTTCTTTAAAATTTCTTGTGTCGTTTCATCACCTAGCAATTAACAGTATAACTTACTATTTTTCCTGGCACTAATCTGCTTATATCTTTTTCAGTAGTTTTACTGGTTTTATTTAAGCACAAATAAAACACGCACACAAACTGTTTATTTTTTTCTTCACTACCCAGTCTGGGATTGGGAATGGCGACTCTCGTGGTTAGCTGGGTGGCTCTTTTATGATGGCTTTGCGGTTCTTATAGGGAACATGGTGAGTAATCTCAGCACAGTAAAATTTGTTGCACATCAGTAGGACTTTTAGCTCCTTGATCTTGTGAACCAGGAACTTTTGGAAGCCACTGGGCAGCATGTCATTTGTTTTCTTGTTTCTCCATCAAGATTCAGCCCTTAAATCTTCGGTGTAACCCCTTCTCAATACCTTTTGGTTTTGCCAGTTACGTTTAATTTTGACATATGGGTCCGAATAGTATGAACAAAATTTTGTTCTTTTTGGTGATTTTGGGCTTCATGATAGTTCCCAGGGAAGAAATGATGCTGAGTAGAAGATGACAGTCACTCGTGGAGGCAACATTGAGAAGAGAGATCCACTTATATATTATGTTTTAATCGCACCAAACTACTCATGACTCTCCGAATACATATTTTATGCCCCGTTTGTCCTTCACCACTCTCTCTAAGTGAAAAAGTCTATATATTTATTGTCACTATTTGGTTGAAATACATTTGATGCTTAAAATTATCCACGGGAAACTTTTCTGGTTTTAACAAAATTATCTCACTACATGCCACAGACTTTGAAGAGATAGATTTTCATAAAAGGTAATATTGTATGTCAGCAAATAACTGCTGTTTTAGGTGTCTATTTCTAGAATATCTTCAGATCAATCAAGCTATGACAGCCTCCATGGTGGACTCTTTTTACTAGTATTCATTTTATAGATTAAAACGCTTGAAATAAGTGGTTTTAAAAAATACATAAATGGTCTTCAAAAGTCTTTGTCACGTGGATAAACTATGTCATTCAAATTTCATCTGAAGACATTCCAAGAAAAATAAGCTAATCGTAATTATTCTCATGAGTGTGGAGCAAGGATTAATATCACCAGCAGCTTTTAGACAGCCTCAGGATAATGTGGTATTTTCTAGTGTTTCATGCATGTCCATCAGTTTATGACAGAAGTAAACCTGAAATAATATATAGAGATACTTGTTAAAACTAAATCCCATTGTATTTTGTCACAGAGACCTTTATGATTCTTTAACATCACAATTTATTTGTAGATATATCCACTTCAAAAGTATAATTTGGGGAGTAATTTAAATGTTGAAGGTCTTTTAGAAAGAGATAATGCAGAATGCTGATATTTTTGTGAAAGGTATTTGTACTATTAGGAATAGATATACTAGGAAGTTGCTAACATATTTCTGTAATTATATCCAAAGGATCTTTTATGTACCAAGAAGAAGTCAGTGCTACTCTGTCTTTATGCAACCACTGAGCTAATTTTCACTTTACAGAGGGGATCGTATCAAAGATGTTTAACATCTGATGAAGCAGGTTGTCTTGAATCAGTGGGCAATTTTCATCTCTTTTGTTAAAATGAGAAGAAGCAAGGTTATAAATAACTATAAATAAATAAAGTATCTGGTACAGAAAAATATGGACACATTCAGTATCACCTCTTGGGCAAATAATTGCATTAGTCATGGAGGAAAGGATATTATCTATGGTTCCTGTGTTACTATTTTAGTTATTTCTTAACTTGCAATTCTATAACTAGATGCAGTAATGATTCAAGCAGATGTTAGTCTAGTATAGTTTTTGCCATAAGACATAGACTGATTCATCCCTGAGTACTTAAAATTATCTACCCAAATAAGTGCTCAAATAAGGACCTTAGGGTAAACAAAAATGAAAATTGTGCTTTGAAAATATTAATATATATTCACAGTAAAGAAAAAGTCGTAAGTATCTCATCATTTAATGTTTTAACCTATTTTTACCAAGGAAACCAATTAAGTTACGGACAGTTTATCTGTTGACTTTATAATTTTTAACATTAAAAAGCCACACTGTATCTTAGAAATAAGGAGGAATATAAATTAAATTACATTAAACTGAATATGTGTAAGGCCCGTAGAAAGTAATAGCTTTCATAAATGTAATTATGAATATTGTATTTGGGTTAACTTTTGAAGAGAGTGACGACTTTTAAGCTTTTATTTTAGAAGTTGGTATTATTTTCTCATAAAAGCAAGTCAAAGTGCAGTTGTTTTTAATTAGAGCTACAACAAAGTCATTGTAAACTGAAGATTAGAATTCAAAATTCTTCATACATACCAATTAAAAGTGAATTCAGTCACCAGGATATTTTTCCAAATATTTTGGCATCAAGTAGATTTGTATAGTTTTGAATATAACCAATATCGAACATCTACTGTTTATCAAACTGCTCCTATATACATTATCACAGCACATCCACAACTCTGTAATGTTCTCATTATTGTCTCCATTTAAAAAGCAAAAAAATTAAAAAATTAAAAAAAAAAAGCTCAGAAAAATCACTTGAATTTCCCAAGGCACACAGTAAGTAGCAAAACTGTGATTTAAATACAGGTAGGGCTCCATGGCACAGCATTTTTCTGCATTATCGTTCCTTTCTAAAATCAGTGAGTAAGTGATTTTGATTGAATACCTTATAAAATAGCCAGTTAAATTGTTTGCATGCAAACATGGCCAGAGTACAGTATCATAGCTTATAACTGAACACTGTCAAATGAAATCTTTTTTTTTTTTGTTTTTTGAGTACTTCTTAAACAAGGAATTATTTTGCATCTATTGTAAATTCCACTTAGTAGCCAGGCGTGGTGGTGCACACCTATAATCCCAGCACTCGGGAAGCTGAGGCAGGAGGACTGCTATAAGCTCAAAACTGGTCTGAACTACATGGTGAGACCCTGTCTAAAAAAAAAAAAAAAAAAAAAAAAAAAAAAAAAAAAAAAAAAAAAAAAAAAAAAAAAAAAATTTGCACTTAGCAAATAAGGGATGTTCAATACATAATTGGGCATATTTTAAGAAAATTGTTTAAATAGTTCATTTAACTCATAACAGTTACTTTATTCTAAGAATATAAAACATTTAAATTTTTTGTAGCTGATATTATAAGATCATTCGCATTTCTGTTATGCAAGATAATGATTCTAAAAATCAATATGCAATTGTTGTAAAGCTCAAAAGATGGAGGATTAATTAATGAATAAGGATAACAGATTGGCAGTTAATGTCCTAACATAAATATCTATAAAAATCTATTAAAATTATTGATTTAAAGATTGTGAAAATAAATTTTCAAACCCAATTTCCTTTTTCTTTTTGCATTTATAGTACTATTCGAACTAAAGAACAATTCCTACATAATTGCTTAACTATAAGCAATGGGGTCGCCCACACAAATGCAGCTTACTAACTGAAATCGATAAGCTTGATAATATGCAACTTTAAGCATTATGATAACAGGAATAACATTAGCTTGATATTCTGAGCTATTCTCATTTTTAATTAATAGCTTATTCTGCCTTTCCACCCCCCAAAAAAGCACAAGTATAATGGATAAATTCAAATTCTAGAATTAAGTTTCAGGCCCCTTGCCATACTAAATAAGACCTGAATGGTAAAGTAAGTATCATTTTAAAATATATGCTATATGTATGCATATGATCTCAGAAAAATTTATAGAATATAGATGAAATATTTAAAATATGAAGATTCGATATGATATACATGAAAATGTTTATGCTGTGCTGTAGGAAAGAAAGAAGAGATAAAATCTGTCTTTCATGAATAGGAGAACTCCCCCACTTATGGCAGTTTTCATCTTTTACGTAGAAATGCACAAGCTTCCTGACCTCTGAATACAATCCCTCCTCACGAAAACTCATTCTTGTGCCACTTTTACTGCTTTCATCCTAAAACATGGCCATAAAAGTTGGGGTCTCCTTCTTTAAAAATCTTTTAATATATCATGCTCCCATTAGCATAGTGACGGTCTGTAAGATTTATTGTCTAATCTTCCTATCCACTGCTTCTAATGAAGCTAAGACACATCTGCACACCCACGTTCATTACATCACTATTCACAATAGCCAAGAAATGGAAACCACCTAAATGTTGATCAATTGACAAATGAATGAAGAACATATGGTCACATATACACAGTGGAATACTCTTCAGTTCCCATAAGTTCAAAATGGGTAGGAATAGTAGGTCCTCGTGTGCTGTTGCATAGTAGGGTAACTATAAAGAAAATAATACACTATACATTTCAAAAAGGTAAAAGAAAAGATTCTGAAAAATTTCACCAGAAATAAATGATAAATACTTGAGGAGACAGATATGTTGAACCTGATTAAACATTATATACTATACACTCGTATTGAAATATCATGTTACCCCATTAAAATGTAAATTTATTTATTAGTGCATATTTATAGTACATAATGATTACAGTACGTAATGATCATATTCATCATAGCGAGTTGGTACATGTACACAATACATATTAATTCTTCTTTTATTTAATTCCTTGCCCCTCCTCTCCCTGAAGGAGACAAATATGTAAAATGTTTGTTTATGTGTCAGTTTTTAAATATTTTTACTATTTTTTAAAAGAAACTCTCAAAGCTTCTTTTCTCTTTTTTATTAGCATATGTTTGTGATACATAATAATTTCATTCATTGTGGGGTATTGCTTCTTGATCCTTTTTACTTCCCCTCCTTCATCCCTCCCTTCCATCTCCTCTCATCCTCAGATCCCCTACATTTTCAACATCATTGACTCATAGAATATAATTTCTACTTCTCTGCACAGAAATCAAGGTCTTTCCACTCTTGCTCCAGTCTGTACTTTCACTCACATTCTTGTACTATGCATCCATCTTCTTTCTTATGATGAGTACTCTAATTGCTCCAGACACCAACCTCATAATACAGTGGTTTTATTTGTTCCTCTTCTATCTATAGCAAATTGATTCTGGTCCTTAAGTTTCAACTCAGAAATGTATCACATCTTCCACTACATTACCAGAGAATGTGTGCATTCTGTATCAAAATTAATACTGTATTTTGGCATTTGCTTCTCCACTAAGTTAGATAAATCCAAGCACAAGTTTTTATTCATTTTTGCTGCTTTGTGCCTAGTGCATTATGAGGACAATAAAGTGTAGTTTTTTAAAAAAAGAAAAAACTTAGATAAATTAACAAAATAGTGTCATTTTTTCAATAAATGTGGGTAAAATGATTAGAGTTTCTGAGATCAGGTCATATTCTTGGATTTGCCCCTAGGTAGGTTTGTGATACTGGAAATGACACATGATCCTATCAGTTTTAATTTAATTATTATAATAATGATACCCTTCCGTTTTTATCATTGATGGTAATGTATTTTCAGCATACTACATAGATTTCTATAAATTAGAATAATATGAAAAAATAACTATACAGCTTTTAATTACTTCAGAGATCACCTGGACTATTGTCCTTATTTTACAGATGTGTAAACATAAACCAAAATAGTAATTTTACTTGATCGAACACACACAGCTAGCCTGTGGTAACTGTTTTAAATTAAGTACACATTATTTAACTCCTCAAACTACTCTTCTTTAATTTTTACCTCATTTACTTAATCATCCAGAATATATGTACTGTCTCTTAAATGCCAGGCACTTTCTACTATTTACTAGTAAGAAGAATTATTTTATTGGCCATGATGGACAATCTTCCTCTGAAATTAAAAGACTTTTTAGTGATCAAACTATATTCACTAAACTGCTCTCCCATTTATAACCCACTGGCAAGTTGACTGTCATGATTAATCTTGGATTTCAATTTGATTGGCTTGTGTGGTGTCTAGGAGATTGTCCACACACACTCTGGATGTATTTGAATGGGTCACAGAAGCCACATTGGGAACTACATATATCTGGTCCCTAGCTGCCTTAGTTACTTTTCTCATTGCTGAGATAAAATATCCAACACACATAAATTAAGGGAGGAAAGTTTTATTTAGCTCACAGCTTGTAGCGATTTCAATCCATAAGAGGGCAGCCTCTTTCTGTCCTTATATTTTATCCAGGTCACCCGCCCCCAGCACTCACACCCTTAATCCTAGTATCACATCCTTGATCCCAGCAGAACTGTGCCAATCTAATCAGTGGACTAATTCAGTAATCACACGCTCTCGATCCAGCCACCTCTGAAAAACCCCACCTATGATGTCACATGAGGCTTTGGTGGGACATCTAGATACAAACTGTAACACTAGCGTTTCCCTCGTGGGGTCTGATGTTTGTGCTTGGAGTCTGCTGACCATGGAATAAATCTCTAAAACAGTCAACCAAAGTAAGCCTCTTCTCTGTTAAATTGTGGTGTCAGGTACTTCATCCCAGCAATGGAAAGGTGACTCATACAGAAAATTGATACCAGAGAAGTAGGATTGTTGCTGCAACCATAACTGACTGTGTGATTCAGGAGACTTTGGAATTGGTTTATGGGAGAATTATGAAGTTTGGAGAATCACTCTAGAGAAAGTCTTGTACACTATAAATAGAGATTTATGGCCAGTTCTAATGAGTTTAGAAGGCAAGATTATTGATAAGAATGTAGACAGCAAAGACTTGTTTATGAGGATTCAAATGGGGATGAGACTCTTTTGGGAATTGAACTAAAGACAAATGTGTTATATTTTGGCAAAGAATTTGTCCACATTTTGTCCATGCCCTAAAATTTTGTGCAAGACTAAGTTTAAAGGTGGTATCCTAGCTGATCTTGTGGAGGAAATTTCAAGGCAGCCTAATGTTCAGTGTGTGGCAGATTTATAGTGAGAATCAGGAGCAAAAAGCAGTGCCAAACGATTTGAAACAATTTTAGTTCTGCCAGAAAAGAACCACATGCAAAACGGCCAAAGAGGGGGGTGTTACTGAAGTGATTAGCGTCATTAAAGAGAAACTAAGTACTTTGCACTGGAACAAGAATAAAGACACCTTGAGGGAATCTCAGTAATCAGCCAGTCTCCATCCATTGCAGGCTCAATGGTGTAAAAATGTGAACATTTTATTTGAGTTGCCAGCTCTCTTGCCAGCCCGAGCCCAGCTCAAGAAGAGTTGCCTGAGGGATTGGTTACCTGAGACGTATTTCACCACCAATCAGCCATCCAGGCACAAAGAAGCCACTGTAGCCATGGTCCTAGGGGAACCAGCTACCACCTAACCTGACAGCCAACTTTGGCTTTGCCTACATGATGCTGGCTTTGCAGACATGAAGAGCGAAAGATTTCTAGAGACATGGAAGCCTCTGCCCTGATTTCAAAGGAAGGCTTAAGCAGTGTGTGACAAGGTTATTGTCCATGCTGTGAGCACTGGACAATATTATGTGCTAGGCTGTGGGAGTGAAGGCGATGATATAGTGCAGACTCCAGGCAGGTAGAGCTGCCAGGAACATGGAATGCTTCTCAAGGGAAGGTGGAGGCAGTAATCAGAGCCATCCCAAGAGAGCAGCCATTTATACCGTAACTAGCCAGACCATAGAGGCAGGACTTTCCAAGACTTATGATCTCATATGTCTTTACCCCATGTGCCAAATCCTGGACATGGAGCTATGGGATTTAATGTTTGCCTTGCTGGGTTTCAGTCTTTCTTTGGTCCAACTCTTTTCTATCCCCCTACTCTTCCCTCTCGGATTGGAAATATTAACCCTGTGCCACTGTATCTTCAAAATATGTAACTTGCTTTTTGACTATTACAAGGTTTCACAGCTAAGAGCTTGTTTTGAGTCTCAGGGAAGACTTAAAATTGGAACTTTTGAGAAATGTTAGGATGGTTGAGACTTTGGGTAAATAAACAGTGTGGTTTCAGTTGTTTCCAGAATAGTCGCATGATGTTAGGTAGAATTATGACTTTGATCTTCTCTCTATTTGCAGAATAATTATGGTTTAAGGAAATGTGTTTGGGTACCAAACTGACAAGGGTGAATTTGTCACTGTTAATTTGATGGCTTCTGGGTGTGTCTGCGTGGGTCATGGGCTCATGATTTGGGGACTATATCTGATTGCTGATCCTTTCCTCTTGGGCTCCTCCTGCCCTCTTTCCTTCTGGGCTCTATGAAGAGAATAGTTTTCCTTTGGCACGCCTTCTGCCATGATGTTTGTGCCATGTCTCAGCTGACCGTGCCGTGAAATCTCTGAAAATGTGAACCAAAATACATCTCTCTTCCTTTAAATTGTGGGTGTCAGATATTTTGTCCCAGCAGCAGAAAACTGCCTGATACATCAATACATTATTTATTCATTAAGAAGATTATATCGACTGTAATTATGTAAATAGACACTTTTCACACCAAAACTAGATATAATTTAGATTTTTCAATTCTAAAAATTTTGATTTTTATCTGCAAAGTGCAAAACATGTGTATCTTTGAAACTACCTTACGCTTGTAAATAATTTAAGATTGGGATGAGTTTGTACAGTTATTCCTGTAGAGAAAATAAGATTTACCCATTCAATGACAGTGCTGCTACATAAATTTGAAAATGGTATAGTACAACAATATGTTACAATTTAAGGCTTTTTAACACTTATACTTCTATAAGTACTTAGCTCTTTTTAAAAAAGGGAATGTTGTACAAACTAATTTTCTATTACATTAATAGTATGCTATGTATACACGTGGGCAGATGAAAATGAATATATAGAAACACAATGAAGAGAATACCAATAGAAGCTATATGGCTTTTTCTATCAAAACTGTATAAGAAATATGTAAGTTAATAACTTCTGTCTTTGTAAGATAAATATAGCTCAAGTTCAGGAAGTGTTATGTTATTTTCTGCCCTTATTTCAATGATGCCAGTAACAAAATATCAAAATTTTAGCAATTGTTGAATATATGGCAAACTGTATGTTTTAAGTGAATAAAATATGTTGTTAGAAATATCAGATCCTCTGAGTCAATCCTTGTCATTTTTATGGGCTGGAGCCCAAGCATTAGTCCTCATAAATGCTTCTTCTAGAAACTCTGTAGACTTAGAGAAAGAATTTGATGAAAACTAGATTTTTATAAAATTCCAGGGAAGGGTACTCACCTTCACTTTAGTGTTTGTGTTGCTCTAAGAGGAAACTGAAAGGACAAAATGCAGTGGAGATGAGAGTTGGAATAAAGGGAAATACAAAGGGCAAGGAGGTGATGTTTGACCAGTATGATGAATTAGGTTAACTACATATTCGGAGTGGTTTTCCCTCTTAAAGTGACAAACTTGCATTACCTATTATGTAGAACCCATCACTATGAGTGGAATATTTTCCAAAAAAAAAGGCCCAAAGTTCTCAAAAATATGTCTTGTAAACGTCTCAAAGACTACATCTTTGGCCAATCCAATAGCTGTGGTGGCTTTGCATCTCCACTAGGGTCCCACCAACTCCTCACAGGGCCTATCTGATGCTGGGTTGTGGAGCCCCACACAATTCTCACTACTCCTTAAATGTGGATTCTTACTCTCCAGAGCTAAGAGCAATGCTCCTCCCTCTGTGATATTAAGGAAGCTCAGCGACCGGGGTCACAGCAGGTTGTAGAACTCAGGGTCCCAGTCTTTCCTTCCTGGCTTCCTGCTCCCATGAGTCGCTCCCTCTCTGGGTACACTCTACAGGTCCCCAATCTCGAGACTACAGGTAAGAAGTCTCCAGGAAACACCAAGAAGCTGGATCTGGAGAGAAGCAGCTTGGAGTACTCATGCTCTGTCGGCATGAGATTGGCTTCTGCTCCCTGGACAATTTCTTAGGCTAGACGGATGGCTAGAAAATGATGTAGACATATATTATAAAGCATAATTATTAAATTAACAATTATATACCCAACTGAAGAGACAGAACATTACCAACATTATGGTATGTAGCTTTATTTTGTTCTCCAAACCCAACTGTTCATCACTCTCCACTTCTTAGAGTTAACCACTGTCCTTAGTTATGTTTCTCAAGTACTTGCTTTCCTTCTCTGGAGTTTTGTGACATACCTATATGTGTAAACAATATCATTTATATTTGTTTGCGTTGCTCTTTTAATAATATTCTGCATATAGTATTTTTTCTGCTCTATAACATTACCTTGTTTGAGTTTGCCATAATAATATACTTATGTTTTATTTATCTCCATCTAATTCAAAAGAAAAACAAAAGATCATATACCATGATCAAGTTATCTTCATTCCAAGGATGCAAGCATGGTTTAATGTATGCAAATCAATTATTATAATTTCCACATCAATTGATTAGGGATAAAAATCACATGATCATCTCAAACATACAAAAAAATCTGATGAAATTCAAAACCTCTTCATATTAAAAGTCCAAAACATGTATGTATAGAAAGATCATATCTCAATACAAAAAAGCTATATATGCCAAACTCATAGCCAACCTCACACTGACTGGAGAAAAACTAAAAGTATTTCTGCTAAGATCAGAAACAAGTTAAATGCATCTTCGCTCTCTGCTGCTATTCAATAAAGGACAAGAAACTTTAGCCAGAAACAATTGGGCAAGTGAATAAATGAAAAACATTCAAATTTAAAAAGAGAAACCTTTATACTGTTTTCTATAATGGCTATATGAATTCAATTCTTACCAATAGTGTACAAAATCTTTTCATCTTTGCCAACACATGCTATCTCTTGCATTTTACAAAACAGACATTCTAACAGGTGTGAGGTGAATCTAATTAAGATTTTGATTTACATTTTTTGATGATTAGTGGCATTGAGAAAATTTTCATGTACCTTTAGGTTTTTTCCTTTGGAAAAACTCAAGTCCTTTGTCCCTTTTTATATGAGATTATTTATTTTTGCTGTAAGATTGTGTTATTCCTTAGATAATTTGGTTATTACCAGCTTATTACATATATTCTTTGCAGATATTTGCTCCCATTCCATAAATGCTTTTCATTTTCTTGTTTGCTTCCTTATTTTCCTTTATTTTGCTCTTTATTTATACTCCGGGTTTCTCATGTAAGAGAAAAAATGTGGTATTTAAATTTGTGTGTCTAATTTAATTCAATAATATTATGGTCTCAAGGTGCATCTATTTCCCTACAAATGACTCAAGTTTATTCTTTTTTATGGATGAGTCATATGCATTATGTATAAATATCATGTTTTCTTTATCCATTCATCTGTTGATGGGCATATAGGCTGCTTGCAAGATTCAGCTATTATAAATTGTGGCTATATGAAATCTTTTCTAATTCCATATGAATCTTAGGATTGTTTTCCCCTGTACAGTATCTGAAAACTGTCATTGGAATTTTGATAGAGATTGCGTTGAATATGTAAATCACATGGAAAAAATGGATATTCAAATAGTATTGATTCTTCCAATTTGTGAACACAGGATATCTTCTCATTTATTTATTTCTTCAATTTCTTTAATCTATATATTATATTTTTCAATATTTAGATTTTAATCCCCTTGATTAAATTTATTCTGAAGTATTTTATCATTTGATGCTATCATGAATGGGATCATCTTAATGGCTTTTTGGAATACTAACAATGGCTCGTTGTTAGGATATAGAAGCACAGCGGACTTTTGTATATTGCATTTTTATTCTGCAACTTTACCAACTTTATTTATCTGGTCTAACTTTTTTACTAGAATTGTTAGGGTTCTTTCCATATAAGTTCTTGTCATCTGCAAGCAGGAACTATTTTACTTTTTTTTACAATTTTGATACTATTTATTTTTCTTGCTAAATAGTTCTTGTAGGACTTCTAGCTCTCTGTCGAACAGGGGTTGGGAGAATGAAGGCCTTTGTCTTATTCTTTATTTTAGAGGACAATGTTTCAGCTTTACACCAGTGAGTATGTTAATAGCTGTATATTTATCATATATGGCCTTCACCATATTCAGATAAATCCTTTCTATATCTAATTTGTTAGGATTTCCTATAATGAAAAGATGTAGTTTGCCAAATGCTTTTTCTGAATCTACTGAGATGATCATAAGATTATTATTCTTTATTATATTAATGTATTGTGTCACATTTATTGATTTGCTTATGAATTTATCTTATACTGCTTTATCATACTGTGGTAAATTCCTTCTATATCTAATTTCTTAGGAGTTCTTATAATGGAAAAATGTAGTTTGTCAAATGTTTTTCTCTATCTACTGAGATGATCATAAATTGTTATAATTTATTCTACTAATGTGTCACATTTATAGATTTGTATATGTTGAGTCATTTAAGTAATTCTTGGGATCAGGATTAAATGCCATTTGATCATAGTGCATGATACATTTAATGTGCTCTTAAACTGAATGTGCTAGAATTTTGTTAAGGATTTTTGTCTCTGTATTCATCACAGATATATTTTCTTATATTGTCCTTATCTGGTTTTGGTATGAGGGTAATACTAGGCTTATAAAATGAATTTGAAAGTATCCCTCTTATATAAGCGTTTAGAAGAGTTTCATGAAGATTGGTGTAACTTCTTCAAATATTTGGCAAAATTCATCATTGATGATGTATATCCCTGGAATTATTTATAGGGGAAGTTTTTTGATTACTTGTTCAATCACCATACTTGTTATTGTTCTAATCAGATTTTCTATTTCTTCATAATTTGATCTTGATGGTTACATGTTTCTAGAAATTTATTCATTCCTTATAACTCATCCAGTCTGTTCTATAATTATCTTAATAAATTATCATCATCTTTTGTGTTTCTTTGGTATCTATTGTAATACCTTCCCTATAATTTATATTTTTGAGTCTATTATTTTCTTAGTCTAGATTTGCCAATTTTGTTCATATCTTTAAAGGATACTTTCTTAATTTCACTGATTTTAATTGTCTCTCAAGCCTCTATTTTATTCATTTCTACTCTTATCTTTACCGTTTTCTTTCTTCTGCTGACTTTGGGTGTAGTTTGTTTTCCTTTTTCTACTTCCATAAGTATAGCAGTAAATTATTTATTTGAGATAATTCTTATTTTTAATGTACACATTTATTATTATAATATTTACTCTTAGAAATTCTTCTGCTTGTTTCCGTAAGTTTTGGTAAGTTCTGTTTTGTTTTTAGTTTTCTTCAATACTTTCGAATTTCCCTTTTGATTCCTTTTTGGCCTATTTTTATTCAGGAGCATGTTGCTTGATTTCCACATATTAGTACTTTTTCTAAAATTCTCCTATTACAGATTTCTAGTTCTCTGCCATTGTGGTCAGAAAAGATATTTGAAATAATTTTAATCTTCATAAATTCGGTTAGACTTTATTAATGATGCAACACATCATTTATCCTGGAGAATGTTCTGTGTGTGCTTGACAATATCTGTCCTGCTGCTATTGAGTGAAATGTTCTGTATATGTGTGTTAGAGCTATTTAATCTTCAATATTATCAAAGTAAGTGGTTTCCTTACTGATTTTCTGTCCAGATGATACATTCAATGTTTAACATGAATTATTGCATTATTATTCCCTTTGTTTCTGTTAATATTTGGTTTATGTATTTAGGTGTTACAGTGCTGAATGCATTAAATTTATAATTGCTATAACCTCTTGATGAATTGCCCTCTTTATTATCACATAACTATTTTTCTTTTTGTCTTGCAACAGATTTTGACTGACTCATTTGTTTAATATAAGAACCGAAACTCTACTTTCTTTTAGTTAACATTTACATAAGAATCTTTTCAAAATCTCTTTATTTTCAGTCATTATGTGTCTTTAAGGCTAAAATGAATCTCTTGTAGATGGAATCATGTGGATTTACCTGACTCTCTTTCTTTAAAATTTCACCCAACCACTCAATATCTTTTTACTAGAGAAATTAATACATTTGTATTTAAGTAACTATTGACATGTCTGACTGTTGACATTGTGTTAAATATTTACTGACTGTTTCATACTTCCTTTGCTCATATCTTCAAATCTGGCTCTTTACCTTCATGATTTGTTGAGATTTTGCAGTGGTGTGCTTTGATTCCTTTTTCTTTATTGTTCATGTAACTACCATTTTCTTTCTGGTTACCAGAGAGCTTACAAAAAATGTCTTACAGCATTCTATCTTTGGGTGGTATTCTTTTCCTATAGACAGTACAACGAACAAAAGTTTCTTGTGCTTTTTCCACCTCCTTTCTGAACACCTGGTGGAGTTTTGGGGGAGAAAGTTGTCATGATGATATTAACCCCAGTATATCTACCACCCCTAAAGTCTTCACACTATTCTCTGTCTTTAGATATTTGTTTAAAATTGTATTGACTCTTCTTATTGTTTTATATGGTAGCCAGTGACATCTTCTCTAGGTAAGCCAAAGTCAGAACTTGGTTTTTCTTTGTAGGTACTTGTCTCTCTTCAGATTAATTGATTTTTAACTTTAGTTCTCTGCTGAGTTTAAGAAAAGTCCATAATTTCAGTATCTCCAACATTTTTTCTTATTCAAAGTATTAGAGTGATGTTCTTTTCAGCTCTCTATATATCTGAGCAGAAAACAGAAGTGACAGTCATCACATTTTATTTATGTATGTCCCTAGTAAGAAAGATTTAGTTGGCCTCTTTCTTCCTACTACCACAAAATAAACATTTTCCTTTATATTGCCCTATAGTGCTATGTGAAACTTTTTCTAATTTATAGATGCAGAAGAGAGAGATACATAATACACACATATACTTTATTTGGTTAACTGCTACCACGCTGCACTCCATAATCACTGCACATGTCTAATGCCCACCAAGGGTGAATGAAGTATATGTTTCCCCATCCCTACATTATAAACTGTTCTAATCTTGGCAAATATGGATGTCAAGTGGCAGAGCATTGTTTCAATGTACATTTATCTGATTACTATTTGAATACGTTTCCATACTGACGTATTGATTATCCTTTCTGTGACTTGCCTATTCATATTCTATGCCTATATTAATTACTATATTTTCTTACTGTGTATGTGCTTATTGCTTATTTTAGAAATTATTACCTCATCAATTATAGACAATACAAATATTTTCTACCAATAAGGTAGAACCTATGAACATCTCCCAGAAAATATTTTATGAAATAAAAGTTTGAGAAAAAAAGATTTATTGGCAAGGACGTGAGACTTTTGATATTCCAGTACTGTTAGTTTCATGAAATTTTGAAATGAGACTTCAACTCTTTGAGTTTTACTTTCTTCACCCTGAAAACAGAAATACTTTCATTGAGGGTTATTGCAAGGTAATGTATATTAAAAATAAAGGCCAACCACTTAGCAGAATTTCAGTAAGATGTGATTTGTTTGTTTTGTTGTTGGTGGTGTTATTATTATTAACAGTATCAGTGTATACATTAATCTCTGACCAAAAGTTAGTATTGATCAAAGCTCAGTTTTCCTTTTCTATACCCAAAAGAATGAGGTAGAAGTTGTTAATATTTCTTTAGTACCAATGTATATTTCATATCCCTGCTAATCTTGTTACTGAAATTTCAGCATTGTTTGCATTGTATTACTTCCATCATTATTTCAGCCGCCCCTGAAATGAAAAGGTGTCATCTAGATCCATTTCTCAAAAACTTTCCTATTTTTTTTTTGTGCCAGGGATATCAAAATTTCCTATATTTCTAATGTAGATGAGTCCATAAAGTGGGAAATTCCTTCATCCAAAGCCCTGGGTTAGAATAGAGGTTTTAATGTAGTATATGATAATTATGGTTTACCAGCCTTCATTTTTCAGTTATTTTCAGCACCTATGTCTTCCTCCAACATATTCTTGTTTACTTTGTTCCTCACTATATCTATATCTATAGTGTATAAATATATATGAATATTGGGTACATTAGTTACCTTGTTTACTTTCTGAATTCATCCCACAAACAAAAAATGTTTCATTGAAGTTTGTTCAGTAGGAAGTCGAATAGCTACTCTTTCTGAGTGTTATCTTGGAATTTTTCTAAATCTATGACGCTACTAACATCAGTTACAAACATGTAGTTACATAAAATCAGTTCTGAAGAGTTAAATAATTTTCATTGTATTGTTCTGTGAAAGCACTTATCTTTTCAGGGTATTCTGTGTGATGATTTAGCCTTACAGATTTAGAGCCAGTTTGTTTTTGAATTTGACCTTTGAAGAATTCTAATGCGGAGAGTGAGTTTTGATAGCCATGTCTTCTGTCCTGTTAACTCTCAAATGCTCACATTGCCAGTACCTGTTTCAGTGTGTATGTGCCGATGAGACAATCTGGGAACAGTCTTTGTCGTTTCAATTTTTCACACAGTTTCTTTCTGTAAGGGTCCTTGCCATTTCAATTTTTCACACATTTCCTCTCTCTCACTCTCACTCTCGCGCTTGCTCTCTTCTCTTTCTCTCCCCCCCCCCTTGTGTGTGTGTACATTCTATATGTGAGTGAAAACTACTCTCAGCGGCCAGCTGCCACAGGCCACTCAGCTGTAAGAAAGCACTGCTTCAGAACTGTCAAACAAAATGAAAATGAAACAAATCACGAGGGAGGCAGTTAGTTCTGATTATGCCTGGGGATCCCACTCCAGCTTTGCCAGGTTGTTAGGCTCATCGGGAACACCTGAGGGAAGGAGGCATTTGGCCTCTACTTTGCAGCCACGTTCGCAGGAACAGGAGCACTCTCCGTCAAAGAGTATCTCCTGAAGCTTGCTCTGCAAAGATCCATTATCAAAAAGCAGGCAAGGCTTCCTCAGTCTGCCTGTCCCTTCGACACTTTTGTAAAGACACAAAGTTATTATGGGGATAAGAAGATAGAATTTGTAGCAGATCTTATGCATGTGCCTGTTCTGAATGCCATTGATTCATTTACAACCTTCCAATGAAATTCAAACAGATATCCTCTCCTAACCGAGAGGCGGAGCTGAGCGACTCTCATGCGTTTGCCCGGAGGAATGTTTCTCCAATGAGAGTCAAGAGTGAAACTATTCTTTCTATCCCATGTCGTTGAAACCACAATGCACATCGCTCTGAAGACTGCCTCTTTGTTTGAAAATATATACAAAGTACAACGTGTGCTTTTTATGGGGGTAGAATTTCCTGTAGAGTAACTACTCTACTGATCTTACTTCGTTACATTTTCCTCTTTGGTCGTCCTGTTAGGGATGATGTGAACTAAGGAAAAACAACTCCTGAGCCCAGCAGCGAATCATGCTGAGCCTGCGTCTTCAAAGTCCTAAGCTACTCCTGGGTGAGTGGTACATTAAACATTCACTTTGCAGGCCTCCAGGCTCTGCTGACATAGTTGTTTAATAAGTCCTACCCTGGGAACCTGAAAATGGAAACGCCTGATGTACTGCACAACAGTACCTTTTAGGCCTCTGGAGAATCTACCTTTTTATTTCTCCTCATATGTGTGGCAAATTAAAACAAAGAGTTCCTTTGAATTTATTTCAGCCTCAAATGCCAACCCCTGAGATGTGCAGAGATTATATTCACATTCAGACGAACTACTGCACGACCCACAGTTCTTCTCTTATTACTTGTGACCCCTAGCTGGCTCTTCCTGCTGTTAGCGCAGCAGCCTGATCCATACAGAGTGACCCTTTGCCTTTGTAACTCCTGTTTTTCAGTGAGCAAAATAAAGTCGCCATCACTTCACTGTAGGATTTTTTGTTCTATGCGGAGATCTGCCTTTGCTTTAAGTTCCTTCTAATATTTTACTTCAGTGGGAGGGAGAAAGAATCAGTGATTATTTTTATGACACCACAAATTTGTGAACAGCTTAGTGAAAATTAAAAAGAGAGTAGTGTGATTAAGGGGATTATTGGTTCTTACAGGAAAATTTGAAGGAGTCAAATAGCTCGGGCTGGATAAATAAAGACTGCTTAATTCGAAATGAAGTAAAAATGAAGTTTTGAAATTCTCGAAAGGTGAAATCAGATTATTTAAAGTGGATTTTCCTAGCAGAACTGACAAAATATTGAGGTGGATCGGTGGTAAATTCTGTTTGTTTGTTCGTTGGCAGTCTCGCTGTGTAGTTCAGGCTGGGCTTGAACTCACTCTGCAGCCCAGCCTGGCCTCAAACTTGCAGCGATACTTCTGCATCAGCCTCTGAAGTGTTGAAATTACAGACCTGGGCCACCACACCAGCTGAGTTCTGGCATTTTGAATTTGAAAATCATAGCACTAGTATTGAGACCTTACCTTGACCTAATTTTAGTGATCATTATATGATTTCTAGTTGATAACTTTGACTTTTCTTTGTTTTAGTCCTTGTCCATAAAATGAATGATTTGAGGATGATTTATGGGTCCCTCTGCTCTAACACCAGTTCTTCACTTGTGAAATTTCTACTCTGGTAGCTGTGAGCATTGATTGTTGAGTATTTTTGATGCACTATCTTCTGGGATTTTTCTGGCACCTCATGACCAAAGGGAAACTCTGAGACTAGTTCTTGCAAATTAAAATTTCTATAAGAACTTCTGAAGGCAGAAATGGTATCAGGTGCCTGCCCCTTCTGGACGAGAGCACCCACTTGCCAATGTCAGTTCCTCTGCTATTAGTTTTCCCTTTTGCGTGCCTACCACCACATTCCAGATAAAGTTTATTCCCTCAGCCTGGGCCTCTGAAGTATTAGCATGAATTGCATGCCAGTTCTACCCAATGGATACCTCAGGTGAGTTAACAGTAAATTTTTATGATGTTAAGTAATTTGAGTTTGGGGACTTATTTGGTGTTTTAGCATAATTTATTTTATCTTTCCTATATACTTTCTCCCCTTTTAGACTAAATCTTTTAAGGGGAAGATCATTTTGTCAAGCCTTAGCAGATTCTCATTTTATAACTAAAGGTGTTGAGTACATACATTGTTTTAATTGCTGACATTTCAGGAGTATTTTTAACACAGCAACTGGTTTATATTAGAGAAAGATGTGAACTAAAAATTACTTTTTAATAATTCTTAGTTTCAATAAGATTAGTGTTGTATTAGACAGGCCCTACAAGCAAACCCCCAAAATTAACACACTTGAAAAATCTTACTTTGCGATATTATATTCTTAGTTATTATAAAAACAAAGCAGATTCGTGTCATACTTTCATGTTCTTTAGTAATGTAAACATTTTGGTCAAAATCAGTCAATTGTTTCGAAGTTAATATGCATTTATAGGAAAACGAATGTCCTTGAATCCATAATATTAAGTGAAATAAATCAGACATACAAGCTTAAGTATTGTATGGTTTCTCTTACATGAAAATCCCAATGTAGAAATAAATCAAGGAGCAAAATAAGAGACAGAAAATAGGAACTAGGAAGGCAGATCTTTTGCAAATGGGAAGGGAACTAAGAGATGTTGGGGGGGTGAAAAAAATTAAGATATGTTGTGAACCTCTACCAACTACGCACAGTGAATATATTCATTATGTACTCAAACATGTATTAAAAAATGTGCAACACAAAGATTGCATAATGTGGAATGCTTAGTGATCTGCAGTCTGTAGATATTTAAGAACTTCCTGTGTGCCAGCATGTGCTACCATGTTGTAGATACATCACTGATATATGTCCAGTGCTGTCATTGCACAAATTATAATATAGCAGGATTATAAAGCATATACAATACATGTGTAGGGTGGTTAGATAGCCAGCCTTTATTCAGTGATGAATAATGCCAAATTTTATTTTAGAAATTGTATCAATCAACCAGTGAATGAGCTTTTTAATGCTAGATAACTAGCATGATTCCCTCTCTCCTGGCCCCTGTGGATGATTTATTCACTGCATTGCTTCATCGGTCTTCTGTTTTTCTAATGTCATTTGGAAACAGTCTCATTTTCTTTCCCTTGGCGCGATAACATTATTTTTCTTAAAAGTTTCACATCATCGTCGGGCTTTAATCAAAAATTTGTGTTTACCAAATGCCACTTCCGAAGGAAATACTATAACCCTGGCATGCAGTCTAGTTTGGAGAGCTGAATATATGATTTTGAAAAGGTTATGTAAACTATTTTTTATTCCTGTTCTTTAAATTTTAAATAAGATCGAATGGAATCATTTTTAAGGATCCTTCAGTTCTAAAATCCTGCAGTTCTAAGGTTCTGCTGGCCTTTTCAAGGGAGGGAGAGAGATTCAGCACCTGTGACCAATCGAGAAAGGGAAAATGGATCTCGGAATACTTACTTATCCACAATTGCTTGAAGGGTTCTAAATAATTCTACTCTATCGCAGTGCTGGGGAACATTTTAGAGCTTGCTTTCAATGATACAAACAGCCCGCTGCAAACAGGTGTGCACTAGGTTCACCACCACTGCTCTGTAGGGTCAAGACTTTGTGGATTATTTGCTGTGTGACTGAATATCTCAGGTTGTATAACTCTGTCGCCTCCTGTGTTCAGAGCCATTGTCACTACTATCGATTCAGGAAACATCCAGAGCAGAACACCTTACCAAATATAATCAGGAAAGAGACCTTCTGAATGTACAAACAAAAGCTGGGTGTGTTGGCGCATGTCTGCGATCCCAATGCTCGGGAGGCTGAGGCAGGCGGATTGCCACAAGTTCGAGGCCTGCCTGGGCTACAAATTTCAAGGCCAGACTGAACTACATATTAAGACCCTGTCTCAAAAAAACCAAAAATAAATAAATAAATAAAGGATTAAAAAAAGCAAAATAATAATAATGATAATGATAATGATAATAATAATAAATAAAACTAAAACATTTAAAATAAATAAATAATAGTACCTGAGTGATTTGGAATTATCTGTTTTACTTTTCCCTTTGTTTCTACGATGATTTGAACTTGTGCAGTTTCATTTCATAGTAGTTTTTGTAACTGATCACCTCAAAGAAAATCTGAAGAGATGAGAGACTTTTATAAATGTCCATCTGCCCCTTTCTTTAAACTCTGATCAAAATTTCAATCCAATAACTTTGCCCTAGTAAATGAAATTGCATGATTTTGAAGGCTTTCATTGCCACCTTGTGGATAAATGATGGCAGCAGTGGACTGTGTGAAATGGAAAATACACTGACATTTGAGTCCTTCTAACTTTTCAAGTTTTACATCGAATTTTTGTTCCCTAGTTCAAAAATAAGACCAGAATAAAATGTCACAGTCAGGGCCTTGCTTTGTCTTCTTAAAATAAATACTTGAAAAATAAAGCCATCTTATTCTTGCTGATAGTGTTTCTGGGTTTAATTGTAAATCAATATCCCACAAAATTGCCACATCAAAAATTTCTGAGTTAATAATATGCAAAGAGTGGCATTTAGAATAGTTATGTTAATTACTAGTATTTTTACACATAAGAACTAAGAATTTCTTGATTTCGGGACAGTTAAGTGATATATTTAAAATTATTTTGAAAAGGTTTTAGAATCGAACCCAAACAATTTAGAATGGCACTATGTATTGTATATTTAGAATGATACGCCTAATGAAAACATTTAAAAATGATGAATAAAATAAAAATAAATGAATCAACAGAGAAGAAAGTGAAGCATACTCAAATATTAAACAGTAAGTGATCACAGGAACTCAGAAAAGTCTTCCAGACATTAAAGTTTTCTTTCACCTTAAAGGCATCCAATAAATTTAGGAACTGTGGTTTCCATTTTTTCTAGAGTGAAGAGCGAAGAAGGCAAACAGAGGGCCTGTTAAAATTAGGAATATAATCAGATATTTTTGGGAAAAGTAGTCTCATGTGTCACCAGTTTCTCAAACCTCCCTCAGCTGCATAAGAATGGACCCCGGAGCCCGCTCTAAAATCCTCACCCAAACAGAATCCGTACCTCACCTCTTTGCTGCTTGTTCTGGGCTTGTCACTTTGTGAGAAAATATTTTTCCTTCCTTCCCACTCAGTGTGTACTTATTTTTTTATTCATGTCAAATGGCACGGGAACAATCCCATTTCTGTGTCTTTTGCAGGGAGGCGATGGAGTCCTTCTGTCACAATTTAAGAGAGGTTCATGTTAGCCAGTTGGGACCCACTGGGCGTCAATGACTGATGTCCATTACTGGAACTGATCTTGGTCTGTCTCTTCCCTGTATGAGTAAAACATTGTTCCAATCGGTGCTTGACTGTGTTTTGTTTTCCTTCACAGCTCCAGGATCAAGTTGCGGGGGAAAGAAATGCTTAGACATCTGCTTCTGGGAATAGGCAATAGATGCAACTTGTTTCCCTGTTCGGCAGAGCCCACAGTGTGGCCAGTGGCACATACCATGAGAATGTGAAGGCGGATGGACTCCTCAGCCCCACTGTCCTCGGGGGATGTCTTGGCTGGGAGTAGAAACCCTGAGAGACAGGGGGATGATGGACTGAAAATGGCGCTGGCCTTCTTCTGGCACAAGGCAAAATGAAATGTAGCATCATCTCCTATCACATCTCAGGGGTCAAAATGCCTGAGGGAAGTAAATGCCCCCAATGCAGGGACCTCACTGGTGGCTTCAAATAAGATCAGTTTTGATTCATTCCAAGACCGCCAGTGGTGCTGATAAAGACAGAACTGTTGAAATGAGGTTCTTCTCTGATAATGGAATATGAAAACTGGAGGACAGAGACATGGACCTAAACTAGGGAAGTCTCATTACCCTGATTGGCTCATCAGTTTGATGAAGGCTCTTTGTAGACCCGAATGTCTTAATGGAACCAAGGTCTCTATATGCCCACCAGGGACTGAAGCCCTTATACTCTTCTTAAAATAAAATTGAAAGAATGGGGAATTCAGATATTTACAGCGTTCTCGGACACTGTTGTCGACATGACAATATACAAGAACTACATGGGGTAAGATTAGGTTAGTAGTGCTGGACAATTTGGGAGGAAATGCAATGATTCTTAGAAGGCAGGTAGTTATGTGCCACTTTGAGTGCCAGTGTTCATTGTTCCCACTGCTGAGTGTAGTACAGACATTGATGTTTTGGCTGCTTGCTGCACAGAGTTACTGCCACCTGAAGGGATATACTCTCCTCCCACCACTGAATTTGAGCTGTAACAGTAAGATATTTCTACTCTTGCTTGCCACCTCAGCGGCTCAAGTTAGCCCTGGTGGGTTACTCAACAAAAGCAGTACTGCATATCAACTGGAAAAAGAGACATTACTCTATTAATTCATGACTTACCACAAACGTGATTGTTACAAAACACTTTGTCACAATGTAACAGCTGGAATTAGCCAACCAAAAAGGCGTCCAGGGTGTGGAAACTGACAACGGACTAACATTAATTGAATGGCCCCTGACGAGTCAGATATTGTTGACACTAACATAATGACAACCCATACTAGAAATTAATATGTTGTTATTAACTTGGCTAATGGCTTTCTCTGGCCTATTGAAAGCCACATGACTGCACTATTGCATTTAGTTATCGATGCACTCATTAGCACTGCTTAGACCATCAATCCTGATAATATCTAAGGACCTGTTCTACCATGCAGTCCTGAAAACCACTTGGGCTGACAATCAGAATCATATTCCTGACAAAATTAGACAGAAGTTGCAGTGCCAGTAAAAGAAGCTCAAGATGGGTGTGGAGGTGCGTTCCTATAATCCTAGCCCTCTGAGAAGGTCAGTAGGAAGATCACAAATTCCAGCCCAGCCTGGGCAACTTAGTGACTTACTAAGACCCTGTCTCAAAAAAACCATTAAAAATGGTTGGGAATGTAGCTCAGTGTGAAGGTCCAGTACTAACACAAAAAAGAGGAAAGAGCTCAACAGCTGAAAGGTGTTTTTGTGTGCTATAGATGACATGCAGTCCCTTTGGGTATTCTCTTGGACCCTTCAGTTAAGGAGACCCTAAAGAAACACAGCTATTTTTTAGTGGAGCATTTTGCAGCAGCAGGCCATGAAAGCTGCTCAACAAGCTATGCCCTTGGTTCATCCTTTGAAATCTTTGAAATCTGCTAGCCCAGTTGCCCTGCAAGAGTTCACAACCCCCATACACACTGATTGGAATTTCTGGTAGTAGGAATCTACCACTGAGATGTGTCAGACTCTCAGATTTTGGACATACAAGTTACCTGAGGTGACTACCAGATACACTCCTTTGAACAACCCCTTCTTTGCTATTAAGCAGTGATGGAGACCGAGTGTCTTGCAGCTGGAGTACCACACGTGACACTGTCACGTAAACTTCCCATTTTTACTAGAGTGTTTAGAAACCTTACCCATAAACTTGGGCAGGATCAACAAAGTTCGATCATCTGATGGAAATGATAACTCCATGACTGAGCTCACACTTGGATCCCAAGGGCCTAATAGTCTCTAGGAACAAGTAGCCAGCTTACCAGAAAATGCCAAGTGACCCATAGGGGATGCTTTGGCTCCTCTTATGACTACTTAGGGCCCAGGATTTAAAGACTTACCTCCCTACGATATTACCTGGTTTTCTGACAGTTCTACAAAACAAAAGGGATGAAATCCACTTTGCCACAACGACCATCTGATCAGGAGATGACCACCAGGAGATGCGATTGGATGTGGACATTCTACCACATGGGCAATGCTGTATGCTGCGGTGGTAGTTACACAGGCCACCGGTATAACTGTATCATGTTACACTTTCAGCAAGTCATGGGCCATGGCCAGTGGCCTAGTCATGTGGTCAGGAAGACAACCACCAAATGACTAGACTACTAAAACTTTCCTTGAATAAAGACAAGGACTATAGCAACAACTCGCTGCCTCCTACGCCTTGTAAACATAAAAACAATAAATGTCTTTTCCTATTACATAAGGTAGGTCTTTAATACTCCCTATTAACTGCAAACAAATAGTCCTAGAGGAACACCGGATGTGCAAGTTAAGCAACAACTATGGAAGGGCCATCAAGAAAGACACCTACTATGGACCGAATGTTTTTGTCTCCCCTAAATTCCTATCTTGAAACCTTAATCTCCACTGTGATGGTATTTATTGGCTATCAGAATAAAGCAATTAATGGTCGTCGTATTGAGCAGGGGAAAAAATACTCTCATCACAATTTAATAACTTATACAGCCATAGTAGGATTTTTACAGAAGAATACATAAATGAATAAAAATTAGAGTGAAAATTCCAAAATAGTAAAGAGAAAATAAAAAACAATGCAAGTGAATACAAAAGAAAAACAGAAGTAAAGGTAATTCAGAACAATGCAAAAACACAAAACGAGATAAAAGAAATAAAATTATGCCAATATTAGAGTGAGTATAAATAAAATATTTGATTTCATATGGAAATCTTATGATTCTGGTTGAAAATAAAATGTAAGAAAACATCTGATCATATGTTTTTTAAGAGACACCTACAAATATGAGGATAAAAAGGTTAACAGTAGAAGGAAAATTATAGATAGAAGAAAAAATAAAAGCAAAATAAAAACTTTATTAATTTTGGACAATACAAACTTTCAGATCAGTATGATTTCCTGAGATACTACATAAAAAGTATAATTTACCCAAACAAGCAAATAAAAATTAAGCTTTCATGCATGCGTCTCCTGACACAGAGTGAAACACATGATACAAATATTGGTATAACCCTAAGAAATGTCCCAGTCTATCATTATTATAGAGGATTTTCAAATTTACATTTTCTTTTAATTTTTAATTTAGATTTTCAAATGCACAAAATCACCAACTTCACTCAGCTTTAACAGTTATCGGTTTTGTGTTAATTTTATATCATATGTAAGCCCTTCCTCCAATTTTTTCAAAGAACATTAACCCCAATATTATGTTATTTTACTCATAAATAAACCAGCATCAAGGAAATTCTAAAATGACCTCCGATGTCCCTCGTTCTGTACAATATCTTCCCATTGAGTGAAAGGGACAAGCAGAACTTGCGATAATAGTGAAATGGCAAAAGAAACTTTGCAGATATAATAAAGGTATCTGATCAGTTAAAATAATTTAAAAGTTAGGCCTCATTTTCAAGTTATGCTTTCTAAATGATTTGCTTTGTCTACTAGTAAAAGAGATTAGAAGAGTGAATTCTACAGCAGGTATATTCTGTTGTTGACTTTCAAGTTTGGGGAAGATACACTACAATAGGTAGTTTTTTGGATCTGAGAATGACCTCCGGCTCATGGACAGAAAGGAAACTGAAAGCTCAGTCTCACAATCAACGTGAGATTGAATTCTGCCACAAACCTGCACAGTTAGAAGCTGATGCTTCCTCATACCATTCACGAAGCATTGCAGCTCTGTCGACAACTTGATTCCAGTCATGTGAGATCCTGAGAGAAAGGGCCCAGATATACTGTATTCAGATTTCTGACTTAAAGAACCAAGAGCTAATAGGTAGATTTTTTTTTTTATTATTTTTTTTTGGTGCCAGGGATCGAACTCAGGGCCTTGTGCTTGCAAGGCAATCACTCTAACCACTGAGCTATCTAGCCCCATCCAGATAGATATTACTTTAAGCTACTAAATTTGTGGTCATTTGCTACAGAGGAATAAAAAATTACTACCAATTTGATACTGGGACGTCATGTAGTACTAAAACAACTACTTAAACTATGACGATGGCTTTTAGAATTAGGCAAGAAGCAGTGGCTGGGAAAATTTTAAGAAGACAGACAAATTCTAAATTGCTTCAGAGCAAGTCTAATTTGTCTTGGAAAGAATGTTAGTAGAAATCTGTCAGTGAGAGCTCAGCATAAACTGAGGAACATTTTGCTGTGACCTAGAAGAAAAAGCATCCATGTTGGCCATTACTAGATAATTTAGCACACTTTTCTTCTCATGTTATGTGTAAAGCATACCGTATAAGGATGAACTTGAGTATTTGTTGAGCATATTTGTAAGCAAACTGTGAAAGAGGCAGCATGATTTCTTTTTGCTACTCATGGCAAAATATGGGATGAGAGAAATAAATTGAGAACTATTAAATAAAAAACTGTGGAAGTGCTCATTATTTGGAAGGTTCTCATCCTATGAAGAAGGCAAAAGATGCTAAAATTAAGAATCCGTTCACAATCTGATATAGATAAGAAGCACGGGGCATGGCTTTACAGCCTCTTACTAAAATCTCAAAAAAAAAAAAAGGGTCAGAATATTCAGTTACACGAAATCTTTTTTTTTTTCAAAAGATTAATGATGTGAATACCATACAAGAATTGTAAACATTATGTACTACAAACATGTACAAGGATTAAAAAAAAAAAAAGTAGTCGGGGGAGGGGAGGGAAAGGGAATGAAAAAAACTAATTAAAATATATTATGTACATGTACCAACTTCTCGTAATAAATGTAAACATTATGCACTATACACACATACTAATAAACTAAAAATTTTAAAAAGATTAATGATGTATCTCACAGACGTTCTCAAACAAATCAGAGGACCTCTAGACAGCAAAGGGCATTACCCTCTCAGTCATACAGTTAAAATGGCTACATGTGTAGCTGTTTATGGTCATTGTGTGCACACCAATTAAAAAGTAATGCAGTGTGTCTTTAATTGACAAAACATTTTAATGTAACCACGGTGCCATTAGAGCACATAACAGAATTAAAAACAATCCTTTAATATTATGAAATACTGAGTCCAATTACATATTTCCACATTTTTTAAAAATTGTTTTTAAAAACAGCTCTATTGAGGTGCAATTACTATATCATAATGTTTCCTGTTTTTCAGTGGAAAAATGTCTTTTTACAGTAGATTTCTTTAAATTAAGCTGTTATATCTCTTGTGACTCTTTCAGTGTGTAGAAACACTCCTTTTTTCTGGTTAAGCCATATTTTGATAAGGAATTGCGTTATAGGTCCTGTAGTATATGCCAAAGCCTGTTTATCTGTTTTTCCTGTTGTGTCTGTTCACTTGTTCTTTTATCTCTGGGATTTTCTGTACTGGTAGTAATAACTGGAAGATTGATGTGATTTGGATTTAATTTTCCAACAAGCAAAGCTTCTACGTGTTTCCCACACATGTCACATTATATGATGAGTTATGTGTCTTGCTAAATCACTTTTAACAATCGATTAGGTTTAGTGTAGTATTAGTCAAATACTTCTATTTTAAAATTGCCATTGAACTTTCGACTAAAGATGTTCACATTCTGTAAATTATTATTGTATAGAGTCATTCTACTATTCCTTTCTAAACTGCAGATTGCTGGAAGACTGAAAGCTATATATTTCAGACTTCTGCACAGTTAGTGTTCTTGCTATGAATTAGAATACTCTAATTAGATGTATTCCTGTGGCAGATATTTGAAAAGGGTAAGTAAAAGCTTCAGCTTCCAGCTTCTTCAGGCTTTGGTTGTTGATGTACGCTAGCATGCTCATTGCTATGTTAGATTCTTTTATGGCAGTGTTCCGATGGCCATCATTAACTTTCTAAGTGTTAGAGAAGCAGTTATGTGGGACTACTTGTTAGCACTGTGTGACAGTTGTGTTGTGAACCTTGGGAACTAAGAGTTCTATGCTATTTTTCTCATTCTGTATGTATCAGGGTTTACTACAAGAACAGATATCTATAGATATATATATATGTATATATGTGTATATATGTATGTATATATGTGTATATATGTATGTATATATGTGTATATATATGTATATATATATATATGTGTGTGTGTGTGTGTGTGTGTGTGTGTGTGTGCCTGTGTACATACAAAGGTTTTACAAGGTAGGCTTACAATGACTACCTGCAGAGTGTGAGGTGGAAGAATGCAAAAGGCCCATCTGCACACTGGCAAGCATAAGAACCCAGTCAAAAGTTAAAGGCCTGGAGCTCACTGCAGAGTCCCCTGTGAGTCTGTATAAGGAAGGTGAAGGGTCTATATTGGAAAGTCCAGAAGTCTGAGCTGGAAGGCTTAAGAGTGTACATGCTGGAAGGCTTGAATGTATGCTGGAAACCTGGAGATGTACATCCAAAGATTATGGCAAAGACTGGAGCTCCTCTGAAGAAGCAAAAAGCAAGACTTCTTTCTTTACCTTTTCATTCCATTTGGGGTTCAGCCTATTGATCAGTGCCACCCACATCTAGGGTGGTTCTTCCTTTTGGCCAAACACACTCAGAACCGTGCTAAACTGACCAGCTAGGTATTTCTTATTCAGCTTGACATTACAATTAACTATCACAATCCACATCTTATCAACTTCACAAGCAGACACAATTCCTTAAACCATAGACTTTAGATACAATAGAAAGTTCATAATTACACAAACACCATACAACTATCCTGCATACAAATAGAAGCACACTAATTCCTTCCCCAGAACAAGGCAAAATTTTTTCTTTTGGAGATGCTTACTCTAACATACCATAACTGAAACATTAGAATCTAGGCTTAACAATACTTAAGAAACAATATTTTTTTTTAATTTTTATTTTAATGGTACATTTTCGATATACATATTGATAACATTCATCATTGGGGATTTGTACCTGTACATGATATACTTTGTTGCTTCTTTTTTTCCCCATTCCCCTCCCCTCACCCTCTCCTCCCTCCCTATTTACAAAAGCTTTGTTTCCATCCTTTCTTTCCATTTCTTATTTCTCTTGTCCCTCTGTTCCTTTCCCCCTCCCTTGTTCCTTTTCCCATTTGGACACTTTCTTCCCTTTCCCAATATGATACATTTTAGTCTTTATTTACACTTCAGTTTCTCACAGCAGAGAAACTATACGGTATTTAAACATGTGTGTCTGATTTATTTCACTTAGGAGTATGGTCTCAAGATGCATCCATTTACCTAGGAATAGCTCAAGCTTATCATTCTTTATGGCAGAGTAGTACTCCATTGTATAAAAATACCACATTTTCTTAATCCATTCTGCTGTTGATGGGAATTTGGGCTGCTTCCACGATTTAGCTATTACAAACTGTGCTGCTATAAACATGGGTGTGCATATATCCCTGCGGTATAATGATTTTAATTCTTTTGGGAAGATACCAAGAAGTGGAATACCTGGGTCAAATGGAATCTCTAGTCCTAGTTCCCTGAGGAATCTCCACACTGATTTCCATAGTGGTTGTACCAGTCTACATTCCCACCAACAGTGGAGAAGGGTTCCTTTTTCTCCCCAGCCCCTCCAGCATTTGTTGTTGGCTGATTTGTTGATAATAGCCATTCTTTGTGGAGTGAGGTGGAATCTCAGAGTTGTTTTGAT